>JBBPBX010041678.1:0-28752 GCA_038048925.1 Garcialebias charrua | reverse complement strand
AGGGTTCACAAATACACTTAAGTAACTACTAGCAACTGCCTTAATTAATGATGCATTGCAGGATTAATAGATAGTGAATTCAAACATTATTTAACAATTAGTACGCATTTAAATAAGTGTGTTAATTAATAGTGTATTAAGTGTGAATCATCCTTAATTAATGATGTTTTCAATGTTAATTAAATGTTTATTAATGCTTAAATAAGGCTAAATAATGTGTAGTTATTATAAAGTGTTACCTGTATTTCCAACATGGTTGCAGCCACCTCCTTGTTTGCAAAAACAATTACAAACACAATATACAACCATATTGTATGTGTCATTATGGAATTCACATGCAAAATATATTGTTTGTAATATATTTAAGATTTTCACACATTTAACTTTACGTCTAATAAAGTGTAAGCTGTATAAACAGCGTGTCAAAAGTGCAATAGTAAATACGTTATCAAACATAATTAAATTTTCCCAGGAAAGCTAATAAATGTATCTCTTGGGATAGTTCTTATTTTTCACATCACAACATCACCAATTGTCTCAGGTTGTATTTAAGACATAGTTTACAGAAATCAAATAAGAAATAAGGGCGCTACGAACATTTGTGTGACTGACTCAAACATGATGTTTTTGTTTACATACTGTGCTAATACTGATGGCTCTTATGAAGACATGGCGCTAGTTATAGCAGCTAACAGAAGATGTTAAACCTGTAACAATAACCAAATCAGTCTAAATATCAGAAGTACTATTGGTGTGAGAAATTTAAAACATTTATTTCTGATGCTTGGATATAAAGGTTGTTGACAACTACACAACAGTTAACTCACCCTGCTGGACATTCACAAAAAGCCTGAAGGATTTCCCCATTTTCAATCAGCGCACACAATCACCTCCTCTCGTATCCGCGGCACAATGTTCAGGCAATTTGACCAGTGGTTGTCCACTATTTTAAGAAACCAAGCTTCTAAATCACAACTCGCTATAATTACAAAGCTCTTCGGCTCCTTCCTACTAGCCCCAACTTCCGATTTCGATTTGGCGTGGCATTTTGCCGTCCAATCAGAACGTTCGTTTCAGGCGTGCTTTGCGTGATGACGTCAACTGGTAAAAGGTCTGAGTTGATGGCAGTTTTTCTCTCTCTGAAACACAAACAAAACGGGTTTGGTCTCACACCAGAACATTCTGGTGCGCACCGACAACACGTGCGTGGTCAAACACATCAACAAACAGGGATGCACACACTCCCTGCCCCTCCTCCACCTGACTGAGGAGCTCTTACAGTGGTGCAGTTTACATCTGCTGTCAATCAGAGCAACTCACGTCCCGGGAGTGCAGAACCACGGGGCAGACGCGCTCTCCAGGGGCGTCCTTCTGCCAACCGAGTGGCGTCTCCACCCCGAGGTAGTGGAACTGTTCTGGCATTGCTTCGGCAAGGCAGATACAGATCTATTCCCCTCCAGAGAAAACGCACACTGTCGTATGTTCTTCTCCATACGGGACGTGAACGCACCACTCGGCCTAGACGCGCTGGCACACACATGGCCGAGAACAATGCGCCTTTATGCATTCCCACCAGTGGCCCTAATACAGGCAACGCTGGAGCGTGTGCACAGAGAAGCTCTCACACTGATCCTAGTTGCTCCAAGATGAACAAAGAGAGCCTGGTTTGCATAGATAATATCAATGCTAGCAGGTCGACCGTGGTGTTTGCCTGTGCGCAGGCAACTCAAGCCCATGGGCAGATTTGCCACCCGCGCCCAAAAATCTGGGATCTGTGGGCTTGGCCCCTGAAAGGCAAAAGTTAATCATTTCTGGCCTCCCCAGTAACGTGGTAAACACCATTCAATGCACACGAGCAGGCTCAACACAGATGCTCTATGCTCTCAAATGGCGTGTTTTTGAGGCCTGGTGTCAGGAGAGAAAGCAACATCTCACAGGTTCTCACATTCTTACAGGGTTTGTTGGAAAAAGGTTGTTCTTTTTCTACAATCAAAGTCTTTTTATCTGCCATTTCGGCTTGTCATGAGGGTTGGGGAGGAAAGTCATCTGGCTCCTATCCTCTCGTGGCTCGGTTCATGAAAGGAGTGCTGCGCAAAAGGCCTCCGTGCAGAGCTTTAGCGCCTCAGTGGGACCTGAACTTGGACCTGGATGCTGTCTGCGACACCCCGTTCGAACCATTTCAGAGTGTTAACATGGGCATACTGTTTAATAAAGCAGCTCTTCTTCTGGCCCTATGCTCTGCAAAGTGTGAGTGACCTTCACGCACTCTCAGTATACCACTTGTGCACATAGTTTGTACATGATGGCTCCAAAGTGACGTTACGTCCCAACACGGCCTATGTCCCTAAAGTGCCCTCTCTATCATATAAGAGCTGATTCTTTGAAATGTCGGCTTCCCCTCCGCCGCCAGTGCTCACTGCGGAACAGAGGCGCATGAACGCGCTCTGCCCAGTGCGTGCTTTACGCATTTACATGGAAAGGACAAAAAACCTGGCGCAAAACCAACCAGCTATCTGTTTGTTTTACTAACCCCATTGCTGGTAAAGCTCTATCTAAACAAAGTCTCTCCCACTGGGTCACAAGAGGCCATCGCTAGAGCATATACTAGTAAGGGGGAACAGGCACCCAGCAGTGTACATGTACATTCAACCAGAGGTTTGGCCACCTGCTAGGCTCTGTTTAAAGGTGTCCCAGTGGCAGATATTTGTTCTGCTGCTAACTGGGCATCTCCTAACATGTTCATAAAGTTCTACAGCTTAGACGTCACAACGCATGACGTCACCCAAGCTGTTCTTTCAGCACAGGAGAATTGAACGACCTCCTGCCTGTCAGAACTTGAGGGCAAAGTTTCTACTTTAGCACTTTGAGATTTTCATTAATGAAAAGTGCGTTATAAATTGAATTCATTATTATTATTATTATTACTTATGCATTTCCAGGTCGTGAGGGTAGATCCCCATACTAATGTTTTGTACCAAAGTGAACCAAACGAAAGGGAACTGGAGGTTATGACCATAACCAATGTTCCCTGAGGGAGGGGAACAAGGTACAACACAAGTTGACTCCATCAATGCTTTACAAAGCTTATCAAAGTGCTTGCAGATTACGGAAATGAGACGCGCTGCATGTTTTATAGCAGGAGGGCGGTACCTCCTGCTCATGCAGAAGTTTCATTGGCCTTGACAGGCATGATGAAACTTCACAGGTGAACCGCTCGGGGGAGCAATTCCCCATACTAATGTGTTGTACCTCATTCCCCTCCCTCAGGGAACATTGGTTATGGTCATAACCTCCAGTTTTCAAACATCTTCATCCACATGTCGAACGGAATTGCAGATTATCCGGCGGATGGTAGAAACAATGCAGGGAGAGGAACAACATTCGCCATCCTCATCGCCAATTTGTGGTGTGCACGTAATCACGAGGAAAGTAATACAGCAGAACGCAGACATTAACAGTACCTTTCTTTACGTATCTCCTTCTACTACACAAAGGTTACAACACCCTCTAGTATCGAAGTACAATAGCTGAATACGCAACACTGTTGTTGTTGTTGCGCTATTAGCTTGGTGCTAGCTAATGACTTTGCTAGCAAAGCAAGATAACTAATAAGCAAAGGTGGGTGCCAGACCGCTAGGGAGCGCTAAAGCGCTAATCCGCTTATAGCGGGCCTAAACAATTTGTTAGCTTTACAGCGGATTGACTAACCTTTATAATTCATTAGCGGATTTGCGCTATTTTTATTTAAAATGCAGTACCGCTAATAACTAATTATCTATCAGTAAAATGAAAAAACTTATTTACGGGCTCTTAAATCAACCGGACGACTGCTAAGTGCTAACAGACCATATCCTGTCAGCGCCGGATGTGGTCCGTGACAAAAAAGCGTCCCCCCCCCTCAGTCTCTTGGCTAGAGTTAGCAGTTAGCAGCCAGTATGTTACTCTGCAGCCTTATTGCTTGTTTTCGAAGAGTCAGACGAAGAGTTTTTAACATGGAGGGTGAACTTATGGATGTTTCTCAGCGGCCTACGTGACGCGTCTGGATTTTAAAAAGTATTTCGCCATTTGCCCTCTCTTCAAAATGGCGGTGGCCACAGAAGCCAAGGACTTTCCAAGAAAACACTGTAAAAACAATTATTTCTTTGCTGAGAAAAAATATATTTCATAGCTGACGTTATAGCACAAGTTTTTCTGAGCTTGAGAGTTTCACGAAATGGTCAAATCTGCTGGATTTAAAAAAGTAGTTCGCCATTAGCACTGTTCAAAATGGCGTCCGCGACAGCCACAGAAGCTAAGGACTTTCCAAGAAAACACGGTAAAAACAATTATTTCTTTGCTGAGAAAAAATATTTTTCATAGCTGACGTTATAGCACAAGTTTTTCTGAGCTTGAGAGTTTCACGAAATGGTCAAATCTGCTGGATTTAAAAAAGTAGTTTGCCATTAGCACGTTAGCTTATTAGCATTAGCGTCCGGCGTCCGCTAACGTTGCTAATACATAAGCGCTTTTGAAATTGCGGACCTAAATAAATTAATAAGTGCTTTAGAAATAGCGGAACTAATTTTTGGATTAGCGCTGCCCAGCACTGCTAATAAGCTTCCCTGTGTCATTAATGATAGCAGTCATTCTTCAGTATTACTTATGCAATAGGAAGCACATCGCCCGTCCAAAACCTATCATCTCTCAATAATGGATATATGTCCGATCTTCTAATTTCCTTTGCTGCATAATGTACATTGCATTTATTCTAGCGTTAGGTAAATGTATCTTGAAGGAGAATAGCACTTAAATAAAAGTCCAACAAGGATATTCATTTAGAATTAAAAATAACTCACCCGAACTAACATAATAGATATAATATATGTAATAACCAATCAAGTTGCTCCTGTCCAATAAAAGTGTATGAAGGGGAAAAAACTCTATCCAGACTTTAAGTAAGTTTAGGGTCTGGTTCGCAGAGTATGGAGTTAAATTTGTTTCACAATTATTCAATGAAAAAAAAAAAACTAACCTCAGTTAAGTAAAATTATAATCAAAACTTTTGGAATTGTAATGATTTCTTTTTTTTTTTTTTTAACAAAAACTTTTGTTTAAAAACTTTTTTTAATTTAAATAACTAATTTTTATCTTGTGAACTTAAAAAGTTATTTGCAAAACATTAACTTTTATTTGCACACATAAGAAATCTTTTGTTGCTATTTTAGGCTCTGCCCACAACGTCATGTGAGAATCATGTAAGAATGGGGAAAAAAGAAAGACAAGAGCCCGTTGAGATGAGACAATGAGGAAAAAAGAGAAGTGAAACTGACAAGAAACAAAGAAGAGGAAAGATTGAAGAAAATGTATATAGGTATAGGTACTTATAAAATACACTAAGACACAAATAGAGATACTGTATAGGTATACATTTTGGTGGTCAGTTAGTCTCAGTAGGCTTTTCTCATGGTGACATGCATTAACAATTCAATTTTTTCTTTTTCTGCAGTTCCACATTAAAGTTTGATGCAGCTCTGCGTTTCTGAATGGACCATCTTCATCTCCACTGCAAGTGTAGCAAACCAGGCAGCTCTTTCTTTACAGTACACTAAAAAGTTGCATTGTGCCCTTGTTTATATTTTTAATTGTGTAATTCTGTAAAGACAAAATATGTCTGGTGGTGTAGCGCTGATTTACATATCTTGTTAAATCGCAGGTTTAAATATTGCAATACTTTCCTATAACAAAGTAGACCTGCAGAAAGAAAGAAATAATATTTTTTTTTTACATATGGATAGTTGTATGTTCTATAGAGAGTTTCCTTAACTTTGATTGTATATCTCACAATTTTGTAATTTATCATTGTTTATTAATCTCTGAAAGCTATGCAGAGAGTGGTGAAGGCTGCACAGAAGTCTGTTGGAGTCAGTCTCCCCACAATCACAGACATTTACACCTCCAGATGCAGAAAAAGAGCGACCTGCATCATGAAAGACCTCACTCATCCAGCACACTCACTCTTTGCCCCACTCCCCTCAGGACGGAGGTTGAGGAGCATCAAGTGTAGAACCACTAGACTGAGGAACAGCTTCTACCCTGAGGCTGTTAGACTCATGAATAAATAAAAAATAAATAAAAAAAAAAAAATATAAACACTGCAAAATATCACATCATACTGATGCTGATCTGTTTTCTTGTCGCTGTGTTCATCTGTGTTCATCTGTGATCATCTGCTCATACAAACTCATGTTCGTGCTGCTGTTTATTCCCACTATATTAAGCTTAGTGTATTACTAGTTGATGTTTTTCTTAGTTAGTTCTAGATGTTATTACTGTTTTTCTCTTGCATTTGTTGTTGGATGTAACTGGGACCCCGTGTACATAATCTCGTTTTCATCACATGTACCACATGCGGTGCAAATGACAATAAAGACTCTCTGACTCTGACTTTGTTAATATTCTGTCCTAAAATGCGGTTAGATGTGCCCCCCCCCCCCTTTTTTTTTTGAGCACCTGCCCCTTTAGTGGCCTCTGCACGGCCCTGTCGTTTACAGGATATCAGCTCCCATGCCTGAGGAGAAGGAGGAGTGGATTAAATCTATCAAGGAAGAGTCCTCTTAAAAACTGTGTCAAAGACAGTTTGTACCATCATCCTTTGAGTTTTACTTTTTCCCTACAGAGTAAATTGACTAAATCTCAAATGCTGATTTCATCAGTCTAGGCAGGTGGAATTCCAGGTTTTCCCTCAAGTGGAATACATTTTTTGTTTGTTTTAAAGCCTCCAACTACAGGGTGAAAAAAATCAAGTCAACATTGCTCTGATTTCTCTGTAAAAGGTTCAAAAGCTGCTCAGACATGTAGATATGGCTCAGTTTTGAATCACAGAAATAATGCTGATATGGTAAAAAAATAAAAAAATAAAAACAGAGCAAGGATCTCATCAAAAAAGGTTCAGGTTCAGGTTCAGGTTCAGGTTCAGGTTACTTTATTTATACCCAAGGGTAAATGTGGTTTGCAGTGGTACAAAGCATACATCCATCCATGCGCACACACAAATAAAAACAGTAAAAACATTTAGTAAAAACACTTAAAAGAAACCATAAACAGATAATGTTGCACATAACAGTGTTAAGGCTCATAAAAAGGTAAAAAGTTGTAGACGTACAACCAGTGAATACTTTCTGAAAGTTTCATTAAAATTGGTCTCGTGGTTCATGAGATATTTTTCTAACAGACAGCATATAGTTTGAAATATATGAAGGGCATGATGTAAACCAGCAAACTTGAGATCGGTTCATTCACAGAGATGGAAGGAAACGAACTACAGCTTGAGTTTCACAAGGTGGGGTAAAGAACTTTTCAGAGGAGATGAAAAGCTTTTTATGGAAAGTATTATTTTAATTTACTGTCAACAGAGATAATCTCAGAGCCAACACATTTTCTGTCTTGAGTCACAAAAACACACTTTCACGAGGCTGGAACAGTTTGTTTGCTCGTACTGTTGTATTTGTAGATTAATCAATATATTATAAATGTTAACTCTTAAGAGGCGCGGGCCCGCCCGCGGTACCGTTTCAGCCGAAGCTGCAGGTGTTAGTTCAAAAAGAGATCGTGGTTTCCCAAATATGGCAGCTTTGAAAGTTCTGACGCTTTAAAAGTGTTCCATAGGCTGTCTGCTTTTGATTGACACCAATTTTGACCAACTGGGTGAAACTTTTCAGTTTCTAGAGCCAATCAAATGTGAGAAACCCAACAAGCTAGCTTGCACCCTCCTCCTGTTGTACCCCACGTGGGTCTTAGCCAATCAAATGAGAGCTAATTTTGACATCACAATCTTTTAGCCAATGAAATTGCCTTTCGATAGACATGTCACATGACATGGTTTGAGTTACTTCAAAGGGCTGAGAATCACTTAGGAGCCATGACCCGCAGCTGCGCCCTTCGTGCGTCACACAGTAAGTGCGTGTTTGTTGACGTTTAGGCGTCGTTTTTCTGACTTTGATAGCTCTTTAGCCATGGGTAAATTAGATGGGAACATGAAATAAAAGCTTTTACAGCTTGATTTACAAGGAAAAAGAAACTGATCTGCCACAAAGCTGCTCTTGTCTCCTGTGTGTGTGCAGCTCTCTGGTCACAGCAGGGCTGCGGGGGTGGGGGTCAGGACTCCAGGAATCCCCTGTGGGGATAATTACTCCTTTGTGTGTGTTATCAGAGTCTTATCTTAGGCTGTGGAAATGCAGCAGCACTGCTGTAGTGTCTCTGGGGGTGAAATATCTCCTCTAGTGAGTTACAATATACAGGTAGTCCCCGAGCTACGAGCGGCCTGCTGTCATGTTACTGTATTTCTATCAATTTGAGAGTAAATATATGAATGGAACAGATGTAAGCTTTGAATAGACAGCCATCCTGAAGTATGTTGAAGTATAGAAAAATATTCAGACATTTCAAGTTTGCATAATACAGGTGTTACACAGTATGGCACATGTACTGTAATGTACTAGATTCACAGATTTCCGCCTAGACCTGCACATACAAAAACAGGCACAGAATCCTCAATTTTTATGCTATTGACTTCAAATTTGAAACTGTATTAGTAAAGACTTCTGTCTTTGGCCTCATATGAAATTCAAATCACTATCTTGTTGTGTCAGTGTGCATGTGCTTGACACATACAAATATTTTTAGGCGAGGCAAGAAAAATACTTTATTTCTGTGTACTCTCACTTCAATGAATAAAAAATAATAACAGATACAACAAATATGACTGCTGAAACTAAAAATTCAAAGTCTTATCTTTACAAAGACACCATCCAATTGTTTGTAGTCCATAGGGTTCAAGAACAGCTTCTAATTCAATTTGGGTATGTATTTTTTAGGCGTTTTTTGGAATTTGGGGGTGAATGCTAGGAGAAATGAAAAGTGTTTTTAAGCTAATAGTAGTCTAATGAAAAGCATAAAATAAGCTTGTTGAGAAATTTTCACAAGTCAAAAATGTCATCCTAACTCAAATTTAGACTTTGCAAAGTGAAAAAATTCTCATCTGGTGTTTTTGACCCCCCTCCCCCTGCCTGCTCTCCGTCCCCTGAATATGACGTAGGCAGTGCAACGGTCGTCCCTCATACAGTAATATTAGTGTGTGTATCTAGTTGTGGACAAAAAGGTTTCAGTGTGTAGCAATTAGGGATGCAGCAAAAAAAATCTATTTTTTAAAGAATCAAGATTCTTAGTCCTGGCGATTCAGAATCTATTCTAAAAGCCCCAAAATCGATTTTAAAACTTTTTTAAAATTTTATATTGTATTTTTACCGCTCCTGTGCATTCGGCCGCTGTAGAATTTTGGCCGTGTAGGGCCACCGTAGTTAGTTAGCCAGGCAGCTCCCAATGGAGCCTGCTAGCAAGGAGGGAGACAGCATGTTTCAACTTGCTCCTTCATCTTTAAAAATCATTTTAGATCCTACTATGTTCTGGGGAAGACAGAGCTTAACAAGACATTGGTAACTGTTTCAGGACATTTTCAACACCCCCACTTCCACGTTAGCATACGGCGCTAGCATGCTAACGTTAGCATGCGGCGGCTAACGCACGGCTATTCGTATTTCCAGGATAGAAATGCCCATTAATGCACTAAATCACCAAACTGTTTTTGACAAACTAAAGTGATATCCTTCAGATTCAAAAAAGTCTTCTGCTTCCATTTTAAATGACAGACAGGAGGACAGTAATGATGGGTTTATAGCTTCAGTGTTATTGTAAGATAGCAAAGGAGGTCTTAATTGTGTCATAAAAGTGCGTCCAGAAAATTACTACAGAAATCACTGCACTTCGGCATGTAGCAGGAAAAATGTAAAAAACAATTTCTTTAAGCTACTGACTTGAAAAAAGCATACTAAGTATGTTTATGTGTGTTGTTTACTATATGAAATTCTTGTTATATCGATTTTTTCAGATTTGATTACATTTCTCCTTTAAGTCTTTTGAAGGATTTTAAAGACTGAAAAGAAGCAAATTGTTCAATTAATCATGGCGGCCATGCTTGTGTTTTGGTCACTCTACCATAGTTATTGTTTCATGAACTGGGCTGTTGAAATGCCACAGAAAGTGGTACAGTCATCATATGCAGATTCTTTCCTGAGCGTGTGGAGCTACAAAGGGAATTGGACAAATCTGCAGTGAAGGGCTTGCTCTGTTCTTGCTTTGTGCTGGTGCTAACGTGATTTAGCAGCCATGAAACTGGCTCTTGTTTTATTCTGTCTCTTCATCAATTGAAAAAAGTGGAGCAGAGTGACAATTAAGAGTTGGTAATCTTGAGCTCCATTGTTCGCCCTCATTCAGGGGAGTAAACCTGCAGGGGAGGAAAAGTCAAGTCAAATTTATTTATAAAGCACATTTAAAAACAGCAGTTGTTACCAACGTGCTTAACAATATAAAAAACAATGGCAGTAATTTAAATAATTTTTTTTATTTTTAAGCATCAAAGGACAACACAAAACAAATCAAATCACACTGGGTTAAAAGTCAGTGAAAACAGATGTTTTTAAAAGTGAATTAAAAACAGGAAAGGAAGCTTGTCGAATGTTGGGGACAGATTGTTCCAAAATTTTTCGAGAAGCTATCCTTCCACTAGGCGGACCAGTTCTGAACGAGGCTTGGCCCAAGTGCTTTAGGACGTCGTCGAAGAGAGAAATGTCTTGTTGGATGAATTATATATTTATAATTCTCATTTCTTTACCCCAATCCATTGAATGTTTTAAGCTGCATTAAGCAAAGGAGTGACAGCCTGAACGAGCCAGATGAACAACGTGAGACTACATTTTAATAATAATAATAATGTCACATTTGTCATCTGTGTATGTTTCCATACAAGACGAAATTAGTCTCTGCATTTAACCCAACCACCACCAGGTGGGGCAGTGGGCAGCTATTGAAAGCGCCCGGGGGACAATTTGGGGATGAGGTGTGCCGCCCATAGACACCACAAGGTATGCAGTGACTGGGGATCGAACCTGGGTCCTTCGGGTCCCAAGTCGGCTCCCCTGCCTCTACACCATTACGTCTCGGTTGGCGCTTGGCGCTGTCTTGTCTGCAAACGGCTCTGCTCTGCAGTGAGCGATAAGACACACTGAGGAGTTTTACCGGTCCCGCTGTAGGTCATACAGCTCCTTGAGGCAGGACACGCTCTGTGCTCCGAGGCTGCGCCGCTGCTCTGCCAGCTCCCTCTTACTCCGCTCCGCCTGTGCAGACTTCAGCTCCTCGATCTGGGTCTGCAGATCCTCCATGAGGGTCTGAAGTCCATCGACAGTTTCTGTTAAACTGAAGAAAACCATTGTGAACATCAATGCTTACTCATCACTTAAAAAGGAAATAAGTGTAATTAATGGCTGACTGAAGGACTAACCTGTGGATCTTGTGTTGGGCCAGGCGGTTGTCCTGGACCAACCTCTGGTTGTTTTGCTCCAGGTCCCTGGTGGCCACGTCCAGCTGCTCGTACACCTTGGTGTGCTGGTCGTTCATCTGACGCAGCAACTCCACCTGTTTGCTCAGGTACTGGACACAACAAGAGGTTTTTTAATATTTATAGATTTGACTTCTTGACACACATTCAAGAGGAAGAAAAGAGCCTCCTATACGCTACAAACAGTATAAACAACATGATGTAGATCAGGAGTGCACAGACTTTATTATGCGAGCTCCTTTTCAAATGACCAAGTCAAAGTGATCTACCTACTATAAGACCCCAGTAAAACGAGAACAACCTCTGGAAACGTCAGTGGGTTTTTTCAGTGTTTTTTGGGGATAATAAACTAAAAATGAGCAGGTTTACATGAAAAACGCTGTAGTTTCCATGTCAGTCAGGTTGCCAGATAAGATATGAAGGACTACAATACTGTGGCTTTAAAATAATAGTACTTTGACCTAAACTGTCTGTTGGAATAATTGTAAATACATGTTATCACATTTATATGCTTTAATATACTTTGTGTTTAAACTTATTCCTATGTATGTGTTCTCTTAACTAATGCCTGTGATGAGTTTTGTGTGCAGGACACCTGTTCGACCGGTAACACACCCTGGGCAAAACTGGCTGTTGGAACAGTGCAGTTGTTTTCCACTCTATCTTGGAAAAATGTTGTTCTACATGCTGACGTGGACATATGTGTGAATCAGTCTCAACCGGTTTTCCCCCTCCCTCAGCGGTTGAGACATTGTGTAACTAGGGCATTCCTAAACTCAATAAAAGGCAAGGAAAAACAAAAAGAGGCAGAGCGGGTTGGCTCTCCTTGCAAGAAAGATACTCAAATCACTTGTGTCTTGTTCTCTGTTTTACAGTGTGGTGTTTTAATAATGTTTGGGGTTTAAACCTGACATTAACTTGGTCCTTCGAGCCGGATTCCAAGATACCTGACGATCCCAGTGGGTGAGTAGGTTACAGGCAAAATCTGTGGCCACAGTATTGATACCCTTTCCGGGACTGGAGTCCTCCTCACTGACTGGGGTCCGACGGTTGACGGAGTCCAGGAGAGACGTGACACAGAGTGGAGTGAGTATCGTTTTATTTTAAAACGAGTGAAGTGTGAAAGCTGAGTAAAACAAACCCTGATCAGGTAAAAAGAAGTAGTTAAATTCCGCAGGAGGACAGACTCCTTTGACTTAGATAAACAACTAAAAACAGTCAATTAAATTCTGTGTAGGGCGGCGGAGCCCTCTACTTTAAGATAAATAGGAATAAAACAAACCCTGACAATTCTAGACTCTATCAGGTAAAAAGAAGTAGTTAAATTCCGCAGGAGGACAGACTCCTTTGACTTAGATAAACAACTAAAAACAGTCAATTAAATTCTGTGTAGGGCGGCGGAGCCCTCTACTTTAAGATAAATAGGAATAAAAAGAAGCGCTAAAAATGTATGCATGCATGTGTTTGTGAGTGTGAAAAGGAAATAAAAGTACCGCTTGGTTCTTTTGTTTCATACCAAAATAACAGGAAACAAACAGTGAAACCTTTTGGTGTCAGAGGCTAAGAAGAATGTAATGGTCACTGATCGATTGATACAGCGTTAGATTCATTTCCTTTTTTTCCCCTTATTTTATTATATTATCTACGCTGCAAAAATGACCATTTATTATTAATCATTGTCTCCTGTAAGGTAATGAGTGTGTTCCAAATGAAAGTTTGAGCTTGTTTATTTGTTTGTGTAAATTTGTTTTGTAATAATACGTTTTGGAGACGGTGGGGAGTGGACTTAAAAGGAGGAGGAAGTGACGGCGCTTGCTCTCTCTCTCTCTCTCTCTGACTCACCTGGGAGTGCGCACCTGCTGAGAAGGATTTTGGCGTGAGGCCGTTGCCCTGTGGACTGCCTGTGGACTGTGGATTACCTTGAGTTGGGATCGCTGTGGATTAGTAAATTTCTCCTTACCCAGGACTGCAGGGGAGGCACGCTAAAAGGACCTTGAGACTCTGGTGAGATTGTTTCTTTTTATTTCGGCGCGCCGACGCCTGGATGGATTGAGTGGGCGTTTCCTCATCCTGCTTCAAACAAACTTTTTATCTGAGAGAGCATTCGGACTGAAAGTTGGTGCAGTTTGGGTTTTGAGTTGGTTTATGGGGTTTGTCTGCAGCTATGTAGATGTTGGGAATGCTGCAGATATGTAAATGGTGGGGGAATGAAGCGTTCGGGTTTGTTTGTTGTGCACAACTGATTTGTTTGTTTAAATTGGGTATTAAATGTCATCACATGGCTAATATCAATAGATGTTTATGAGAGTTTTCTTGTATGTGGGGTGAATTATTTTCTGTTTACTGGTTTATGCTTTCTGCTCAACCTTTATGAGTTTTAAGCGCCGTCAGCTCCAGGCACTGCCCCTGACTAATTTAGCGTATGTAATAATTAGTCCCCTTTTATCCTAGCGGTGGGGGGCAGGTTGTTATATTTGGTGGCCAGTATGGGGAGCTAGTGTTCTTGTGGAGTGAGGCTGCTATGTATATTGTTTGGTTGTTTGAAGTAAAGCTAAATTAATTTCGACATAGGCATTTTACTTCATAGCCTCTCAGTTGATTTTGTTTTTCATTTACAAATATTGTAGGCCCAAATTAGTGTCTATATTTTTTTTGGTGTAGAGAAAGTAAGTGGTGGATTTTAGAGGTTGGAATAGTGGCTTAAATGCAAGTTGTTGTTTTTTGATATTGTGAAGTCAGCGTATTTTATATACATGACACCAACACATGTACATATATCATACAAATACTGATTTGTTGCATACAGCATCAAATTTCAGCGCCTGGAGGACCTTAACTCAAACTATGTCAGCTTCAAATCATTCAGATTCCTCCTCTGAGGAGTCTGCGTCTAATCAGCATTCAGCACCCTTGGGGAAATTCGACCGGCATGTTACAGTCAGGCTACAGCCAGACAATCCTGATGTAACCCACTTATCCTCCATGCTCAGTAGCATGTATCTGGACCCATCAGTGGTTCAAGCGGATGCTGGGGTTAACACCGAAACTGAGACATTGGCAGAACAACTCTCGGACCTCCAGCAGAAAGTTGAAGCCTTGGAACAACGCCTCCGAGATGCGATTGACAGCACCCTCCATCGTGAGGAGGGACTCAGGGCTGCTATTGACTCCTCTGCTGTTTTAATAAAGGAATACGTAGAGCACCACCTCCAGAAGATGGACCAAGAGGTTGGGGCCTGTCTCAAGCGTAGGGATAAACGCTGGTCGGAGGAACTAAATCAAACGGTCCGCAAAGGTGCTCTCTCTTGGGGGCCGTCCACGTATTCAACTCCAGTTGCTCATGGGCCCATTGGTGGACTGGCTGGGGAGAGAGACGCTAGCCAGACATCCCATTATGCTGCTGCCAGACCCCCTATTAAGATGGACTTTCCTCAGTTTGGGGAATCCCGCAGCACCTCAGATGTGACTGATTTTATAGAGCAGTGTGAGAACTTCTTAACGCTCAGACCCTTGTCAGATGTGGAGCTCCTAGGCACACTAAACACTGTTCTGAAAGGACCCGCACGCAGTTGGTGGCTGGCGACACGGACAAAAATAAAAGATTGGGATGACTTTAAGGCTGCATTCCTGGAAGCCTTCCTGCCTACCGACTACCATGCTGAAATAGAGGAACAGCTCCGCTCAAACGTTCAAGCACCAAACCAGTGTGTGAGGGACTTTGCTTATGACCATCGAGCCCTGTGCTTAAAGTGGAGACCGGACATGGCTGAACAAGAAATTGTCCGCAGAATCTTGAGTGCCTGCAACCCCAGACTGGCCAGTGGTCTAAGAGGCATCGTAACCACGGTGGAACAACTCGTGAAAGTGGGGTCGCTGATTGAAAGGGATTGGAGCAACTCCCGGGAATACTGGAGTAGAGTACAGCAGGCCCATCCTTCGGACAGATCAAAGAGAACAGGAAGAAAGACTGAGCACAGCCAAGCCCGGGGACATGGAGGAGATGTGGCCGTGGTTCAAGCGGTACTGTCCCTGCTGGTGGTTCCTGTAACTATTCGGGGAACTACAGGAGATGCTGTCCTCGACTCTGGATGTACTTATTCCCTCATGAAACAAAGCCTGTGGAAGAGGATAAGAACACCTGGTGAAACCCTGAGTAGAAGTGAAGTACCGAAGTTTGTCATGGCTAATGGACAAGAAAGTCAAGCAGAGGGAAAAACTGTCCTACTACTAGGATTTCATGACATCCACATCACCATCCCTGTGCATGTCATAAAGGATGAACAACTATGTATGCCATTGCTACTTGGGTTGGACTTTATGAATGCCAGTCAGATCGTCCTTAAGCCACATCTCAGGAGTTATGGGCTGCCGGATGGAATGGAATACATATTCAAGGTCAGATCACGAGATGAGCTGTGTTGGAAGGATGCACAGTTATATGTCAATTTTTACCTGGCTGTGGTGGAAGACTCACAGGCTAAAACACCTGCTGTCCCTCTTTTGGAAGACCAGCCTGAAGAGGTGCGGCCGCTGCTGCAGAAGTGGCCCACTGTTTGGACAGAGACTGTTGGAGCCAC
The DNA here is from genome assembly GCA_038048925.1 of Garcialebias charrua. NCBI lineage: Eukaryota > Metazoa > Chordata > Actinopteri > Cyprinodontiformes > Rivulidae > Garcialebias > Garcialebias charrua. The sequence goes on along the minus strand of JBBPBX010041678.1, from coordinate 12,747 downwards.
CGAGATAATTAGCCACCACATTGTGACATCCGACGAGCTTCCTGTGAGACGCCGAGCTTACAGAGTGTCACCCCAAAAACAAGCTGTTATTGAGGCTGAACTAGAAAAAATGCTGCAAAACAACATAATTGAACCATCAACGTCACCATGGGCAGCGCCGGTGGTGTTGGTGCCACGGAAGGACGGCACACCACGCTTTTGTGTGGATTTTCGTGGACTCAATGCAAAGACTCTTCATGATGCATATCCTATGCCACTGGTACACGAGATCCTAGAGTCTCTGCGAGGTGCTCAAATTTTCAGTTCTTTAGATCTCAAGAGTGGCTATTGGCAGGTCGCTATGAGCAAAGAGAGCAAGAAAAAAACAGCCATGATTACTCACAAAGGGTTGTACCAGTTTAAGGTAATGCCTTTCGGCCTGAGGAACGCCGGCGCCACCTTCCAGCGATTAATGGAAACAGTTCTGGGAGAACTAAAAGGAAAAAACTGTTTTGTTTACATCGATGACATCATCGTGTTCTCTAACACCATTGAGCAACATCTGCAAGATCTCGAGGCTGTGTTTAAGAAACTCCATGATGCTCATCTCACCTTAAACATAAAGAAATGTTGTCTGTTTCAGACCAGTCTCAGATTCCTCGGCCATGTGGTCTCTGGAAAAGGAGTGGAGGTAGACCCAAGTAAAATCCAGGCCATCTCTAACTACCCACCTCCTACTGACTTAAAGGGTCTGCAAAGGTTTCTCGGCTTAGTGGGTTGGTACCACAAATTTATACCAAGACTGGCAGACTTGGTTGCTCCCCTAAATAATCTAAAAAAGAAGAATGTACCTTGGGAGTGGTCATCAGAGTGTCAAGCATCATTCGAACACCTCAAAACACTGCTGCAATCTCCACCAGTCCTTGCTCAGCCACAGTCACACCTTGGCTTCCAGGTACATTGTGATGCCAGCGATGTGGGACTGGGAGCTGTTCTGATGCAAACGGTGGAGGGAGAGGAGAAAGCCATTGCATTTGCCTCTAGAGGACTCCGTGGGGCTGAACTCCGTTATTCCACCTCTGAAAAGGAATGCCTAGCGGTTGTATGGGCAGTTGAAAAATGGCGCCACTATCTGGAAGGAGAGATGTTTGATGTGTTTACAGATCATGCTGCACTAGCCTGGGCATTTAACTGCCCAAAGACCTCATCCCGGCTTACTAGATGGACATTAAGGCTGCAAGCATTCACATTTCGGGTGCATTACAAAAGAGGGTGCTGTAACGCTGTCCCTGATGCCCTGTCACGTGCACCACCTGGGCAGGAAGGTACCATCAATGTTGCTATGGCAAAAGACTACTGGATAGATCTCCCTAGCTCACTACAAGATATTGAGAGTGCCCAAAATATTGATTCTCTTTGCGTGGAGCTGGGACAAACCGTCACCCTTCCAAAGCCTGGACGAATACATCACGTTTATCAACAAGGTGTCTTATACCGGGGCGTTCCATCCAAATATGGTGGATTCAACTACCAACTGGTTGTCCCAGCCAATCTGGCAGCAAGTTTCCTCACCTACTACCATAACAGTCCAGTGGGAGGCCACTTGGGAAGGCTTAAAACCCTTCTAAGAATTTTGGAAGTGGCTTGGTGGCCATCTGTAAGGAAGGATGTATGGAGTCATGTCAGGGCCTGCCAAACTTGCCAAAAATACAAGGGCACTAACCAGAAGCCTGCTGGACATCTTGAGTCACCAGACGTTAGTGCACCAGGGGAAATGTTGGGGGTAGACTTTATGGGGCCATTTCCGCCTAGTAAAGCCAGGAACACTGTGTTGATGGTGGTGGTGGACTATTACTCCAAATGGGTGGAACTATTCCCATTAAGAGATGCCAAGACCCCTAAAGTCTGTCACATCCTCAGGAACGACATATTTACCCGCTGGGGGGTGCCTGCATATTTGGTGTCGGACAGAGGACCACAGTTTACCAGCCGCCTGTTAGCCAGTTTGTGCACTTCTTGGGGTGTAGTCCAAAAGCTGACCACTGCTTATCACCCTCAAACTAATCTCACGGAGAGAGTCAATCGGACCCTGAAGACGATGATTGCTTCATTTGTTGGACGCCAACACCAGGATTGGGACAGATGGCTCCCCGAGTTCAGGCTGGCTATAAACTCAGCAGTGCATGAGACTACTGGTGTTTCCCCAGCAATGTTGGCCCTCGGTCGTAAGTTAAAGGATCCTCTGGAGCGTCTCATTCACCAAGCACCTACACCAGACATGCCTACATATCATACGTTGCATACACAAACACAAATACAAAAGGAAGTCAACAGACATGTGGGTCTGGCCAAAGCCCGACAAGCTAGGTATTATAATGCACGACGTAGGGATGTACACTTTACAGTCGGTGATCTAGTCTGGGTTAGGGCACACCCTTTGTCCAAAGCTTCGGCTAAGTTCTCTGCAAAACTCGCACCCAAATGGTCAGGGCCTGTGAGGGTAGAGAGACAGCTTAGTCCTGTTACTTACCGTGTGTCAGGGATGACAGATAATAGTAAAGTTGATACGGTCAACGTGGCCGACATGAAACCCTTCTACGGCCCCGATAAGCCGCTGGCTGGGGGGGGGGGAATGTAATGGTCACTGATCGATTGATACAGCGTTAGATTTATTTCCCTTTTTTTCCCCTTATTTTATTATATTATCTACGCTGCAAAAATGACCATTTATTATTAATCATTGTCTCCTGTAAGGTAATGAGTGTGTTCCAAATGAAAGTTTGAGCTTGTTTATTTGTTTGTGTAAATTTGTTTTGTAATAATACGTTTTGGAGACGGTGGGGAGTGGACTTAAAAGGAGGAGGAAGTGACGGCGCGTGCTCTCTCTCTCTCTCTCTGACTCACCTGGGAGTGCGCACCTGCTGAGAAGGATTTTGGCGTGAGGCCGTTGCCCTGTGGACTGCCTGTGGACTGTGGATTACCTTGAGTTGGGATCGCTGTGGATTAGTAAATTTCTCCTTACCCAGGACTGCAGGGGAGGCACGCTAAAAGGACCTTGAGACTCTGGTGAGATTGTTTCTTTTTATTTCGGCGCGCCGACGCCTGGATGGATTGAGTGGGCGTTTCCTCATCCTGCTTCAAACAAACTTTTTATCTGAGAGAGCATTCGGACTGAAAGTTGGTGCAGTTTGGGTTTTGAGCTGGTTTATGGGGTTTGTCTGCAGCTATGTAGATGTTGGGAATGCTGCAGATATGTAAATGGTGGGGGAATGAAGCGTTCGGGTTTGTTTGTTGTGCACAACTGATTTGTTTGTTTAAATTGGGTATTAAATGTCATCACATGGCTAATATCAATAGATGTTTATGAGAGTTTTCTTGTATGTGGGGTGAATTATTTTCTGTTTACTGGTTTATGCTTTCTGCTCAACCTTTATGAGTTTTAAGCGCCGTCAGCTCCAGGCACTGCCCCTGACTAATTTAGCGTATGTAATAATTAGTCCCCTTTTATCCTAGCGGTGGGGGGCAGGTTGTTATAAGAATCCGCTCATTTGAGTTGAAGTGATTCTTGCCATAAGGATCTTTTATCACTGTCCTGTTACTTAAATCCAGTATTAGTCACCCTATGTGAAACCCCCTACTGGATCCAAATCTAGTTCAAAATGGGTAAGGGACAAAGCAAAATGCTCAAAAATGCATAGACAGTTTAACATGTAAAGACTGGAAGATAGATAGACTGGAAGATGCGCCTCCTGGGGACTCCCTTGTTCTGCTGGGGGACTTCAACGCTCACGTGGGCAATGACAGTGAGACCTGGAGGGGTGTGGTTGGGAGGAACGGCCCCCCTGATCTGAACCCGAGTGGTGTTCTGTTGTTGGACTTCTGTGCTCGTCATGGATTGTCCATAACGAACACCATGTTCAGGCATAAGGGTGTCCATATGTGCTCTTGGCACCAGGACACCCTAGGTCGTAGTTCAATGATCGACTTTGTTGTCGTCTCATCTGATCTGCGGCCGCATGTCCTGGACACTCGGGTGAAGAGAGGGGCGGAGCTGTCAACTGACCACTACCTGGTGGTGAGTTGGCTCCGATGGTGGGGGAGGATGCCGGTCAGACCTGGCAGACCCAAACGTATTGTGAGGGTCTGCTGGGAACGTCTGGCAGAGTCTCCCGTAAGACGGAGCTTTAACTCCCACCTCCGGGAGAGCTTTGAACACGTTCCGAGGGAGGCGGGGGACATTGAGCCCGAGTGGGCCATGTTTCGCGCCTCTATTGTCGAGGCAGCTTATCGGAGTTGTGGCCGCAAGGTTGTTGGTGCCTGTCGTGGTGGCAACCCTCGAACCCGGTGGTGGACACCGGCGGTGAGGGATGCTGTCAAGCTGAAGAAGGAGTCCTATTGGGCCTTTTTGGCCTGTGGGACCCCGGAAGCAGCAGATAGGTACCGGCAGTCCAAGCGGCATGCGGCTCGGGTGGTTGCTGAGGCAAAAACTCGGGCGTGGGAGGAGTTCGGAGAGGCCATGGAGAATGACTTCCGTACGGCTTCGAGGCGATTCTGGTCCACCATCCGGCGTCTCAGGGGGGGAAAGCGGTACGCGACCAACACCATTTATGGTGGGGATGGCGTGCTGTTGACCTCAACTCGGGATGTTGTGAGTCGGTGGGCGGAATACTTCGAAGACCTCCTCAATCCTACTGGCACGTCTTCCACTGAGGAAGCGGAGCCTGGGGACTTTGGGTCGGGCTCTCCAATCTCTGGTGCTGAGGTCGCCGAGGTGGTTAAAAAGCTCCGCGGTGGCAAGGCTCCGGGGGTGGATGAGATTCGTCCTGAGTTCCTTAGGGCTCTGGATGTTGTGGGGTTGTGTTGGCTTACGCGACTCTGCAATATCGCGTGGACATCGGGGGCAGTTCCCTTGGATTGGCAGACTGGGGTGGTGGTTCCCCTATTCAAAAAGGGGGACCGTAGGGTGTGTTCCAACTATAGGGGGATCACACTCTTAAGCCTCCCTGGTAAGGTCTATTCAGGGGTTCTGGAGAGGAGGGTCCGTCGGATAGTCGAACCTCGGATTCAGGAGGAGCAGTGTGGTTTTCGTCCTGGTCGTGGAACACTAGACCAGCTCTACACCCTCAACAGGGTCCTGGAGGGTGCGTGGGAGTTTGCCCAACCAGTTTACATGTGCTTTGTGGACTTGGAAAAGGCATTCGACCGCGTCCCTCGGGGGGTTCTGTGGCGGGTACTCCGGGAGTATGGGGTACCAGGCCCTTTGATATGGGCTGTTAGGTCCCTGTACGACCGGTGTCAGAGCTTGGTCCGCATCGCTGGCAGTAAGTCAGGCTCGTTTCCGGTGAGAGTTGGACTCCGCCAAGGTTGCCCTTTGTCACCGATTCTGTTTATAACTTTTATGGACAGAATTTCTAGGCGCAGCCAAGGTGTTGAGAGGATCCGTTTTGGTGGCCTTAGAATCGCTTCTCTGTTTTTTGCAGATGATGTGGTCCTATTGGCTTCATCAGCTCGTGATCTACAGCTTTCGCTGGAGCGGTTTGCAGCTGAATGTGATGCGGCCGGGATGAGGATCAGTTCCTCCAAATCCGAGGCCATGGTCTTGAGCCGGAAAAGGGTAGCGTGCCCTCTCCGGGTCGGGGAGGAGGTCCTTACCCAAGTGGAGGAGTTTAAGTATCTCGGGATCTTGTTCACGAATGAGGGAAAACTGGAGCGTGAGATCGATAGGCGGATAGGTGCAGCGTCCGCAGTGAAGCGGGCGCTGTACCGGTCTGTCGTGGTGAAGAGAGAGCTGAGTCAAAAGGCAAAGCTCTCAATTTACCGATCGATCTACGTTCCCACCCTCATCTATGGTCATGAGCTTTGGGTTATGACCGAAAGAACAAGATCTCGGATACAAGCGGCTGAAATGAGTTTTCTCCGCAGGGTGGCTGGACTCTCCCTTAGAGATAGGGTGAGAAGCTCAGTCATCCGGGAGGGACTCGGAGTAGAGCCGCTGCTTCTCCACATCGAGAGGAGCCAGTTGAGGTGGCTCGGGCATCTGGTTAGGATGCCTCCTGGACGCCTCCCTGGTGAGGTGTTCCGGGCATGTCCCACCGGGAGGAGACCCAGAGGAAGACCCAGGATACGCTGGAGGGACTATGTTTCTCGGCTGGCCTGGGAACGCCTTGGGATTCCCCCAGAGGAGCTGCTCCAAGTGGCTGGGGAGAGGGAAGTCTGGGCCTCCCTACTTAGGCTGCTACCCCCGCGACCCGACCCCGGATAAGCGGAAGAAAATGGATGGATGGATGGATGGACTGGAAGATAATAATAAAAATAAAAAAAATAAATAAAAAAAAACAGACCCTGCAAGCGTACAACACCTACCCTTATGGAAAAAAAAACACGACTTTGACGGTAGATTAACTATAAAAAAACATAAGAGAACTTCAAACTAAAATAAAGACAAAGACCAAAGATAAACCTAACAAAATGAATAATGAAGGCTACCCCCATACAGAATTATGGATGCAAGTTGTAGAAAGAAGAGAAAAGAGAGAGAGAGGAAGAGAGAGAAAAAGATGAGAAAAGAAATGTATATTTTTCTAAGAAAGAAGATGACATGTCTGGTTATTATAACCAGAGGTGTCAAGTAACGAAGTATAAATACTTCGTTACTTTACTTAAGTACAAATTTTAGTTATCTATACTTTAGTAAAGTAATTATTTTTCAGCCTACTTTATATTTCTACTTCTTACATTTTCACGCAATTACTGGTACTTTCTACTCCTTACTTTTAAAAATAGCCTCGTTACTTTTCTTTCATTTTGCCGTATTGAGGTAACCTGAAAGTTTCGTTACATTTTAAGCAGGAATAATAGTGTTTGAAGCTGTCGGATCGAGGTTCTGACTCGGTCCATTAGCTCTGACGTGTTGCTAAATACGGGAAAAGTCCGTGTGGGCGACATTTATTGAGCTATTTTTACTGGGCGCAGCTTGGTATAACTGTTCGGATGTGAAACGATACGTTTACAGAATTTTTGGGGTGCATTTAAGCGTCTTATGAGTTGAAAAAGAATCTACATTTGTGATAAGGTGACGCTACGTTCATGGCGTCTGTTTATGTGCTGTGATCGATTCAAAGCGATCACGTGACACGCGGTGCTGGTCGTCAAATTTCAGTTTTGTTAGCACAATACTGACAGATTGTCTGACTTGTTCGTTCTATGCATGAAATATCGTCAGAAACTGTTTAACCGCGGTGTTTTGAGATATTTAAAGGGGTTTTAGAGCGTTTAGACTTCGAGAGTACACAAACGTCCGACTGCACGCACGTCCCTAAATGCAACACAAACGACACATCGACGTAGTGACGTCAGCCAGATAAAAAAAAAAGAAGGAAAAAGTCCGGTGCATTTACCATACCATACCATACCATTTTATTTATAAAGCACTTTAAACAGGAACAAGTCCACACCAAAGTGCTGGACAAACAAACACGCAACAGGCAACACATACAATGAAGTACAACACGAAAAACATAAAAACATTGCAGATCATAAATCAAACGATCCAGTACAAATCAGCTGGCATTGAAAGCGATGGAGTAGTAGTGAGTTTTTAACCGGGATTTGAAAACCGAGAGGGAGGGGGCCTGTTTGATGAGCAGCGGTAACTCGTTCCAGAGTCTTGGGCCTGCTACAGAGAACGCCCTGTCACCCCTGCGCTTAAGGCGAGTTTCTGGAACTATCAAGAGCACCTGATCCTCTGACCTCAAAGCACGTGGAGGGACATATGGGTGTATCAGATCTGAGAGATAGGCGGGGGCGAGACTGTTCAGCGATTTGTAGACATACATGAGAATTTTGAATTGGATTCGAAGATGAACCGGTAGCCAGTGAAGGGAGGCCAAGACTGGTGTAATGTGCTCTCTTTTGCGTGTGCTGGTTAAAAATCGGGCAGCTGCGTTCTGAACCAGTTGCAATCGTGCAATGGTGGCTTGACTGACGCCAAACAGAAGTGAATTGCAGTAATCAAGCCTAGATGTAATGAATGCGTGAATCACTGTCTCCAGGTGCTTTTTGGATAATATGGGCTTCAGCTTAGACAGACGCCTCAGCTGGAAAAAACAGGATTTGACGATCATGTTTACATGACTGTTGAGTTTCATGGAAGGATCCATTATCACTCCCAGATTTTTGACTTTTTGTTTTTCGGACAGGGGTAGAGCAGACAGGTCAATGCAGTGGTTGAATTTAATATCTAAAAGTTCACAGAACCTTTTCTAAACATTTTAAACACATCGATTATTTTCTTAACAGAACGTTTGTTTAAGCGATTGTCACATCCAGGCTAAAACTCATCCCAAAAGTTGATTTTTCACCGTCTTCGTTTTCAAGCTAACGGAATTAGCGGTAGTCAACGCGGCCTTAAGAGTCAACAGCGCCTCTATGGCGGCCAGGAAGAGTAATTACAGTCACATTGTGACTCCATGAAACATATGGTTATGCTCAATAATACCCCTATATGGTTATTTTAATATATTTAAATTTGCATTTAAATGTGTCTATTTTCAATGGGCATATATGCAGTTAAGACAGGTAGCTTAGTGCACCCCTAGTTTTTCAACATTAACAATATAATATAATCTAGTCTAAAAAAATGATTTTTGTGGGGGAGGTGGGGTTTTATACAATAGTATGTGTGGTGCGGCCTAAGCATTTGTCTTTGTTGTTGCTTTTTCTTACGCTACTTTTACTTTTATACTTTTAAGTAGTTTTGAAACCAGTACTTTTTTACTTTTACTTGAGTAAAAAGCTAGAGTTGATACTTCTACAGAAGTATTTTTAAATCCCAGTATCTATACTTCTACTTGAGTAATGAATGTGAATACTTTTGACACCACTTATTATAACTACCTGTTAAGGGAAGCGGTTAATGGTGAAGTCCGTGTGAATGATGGTAACTATAGACATGAAGAACAAAGAACTAAACTGACAATGATTCATGCAGATAGTGACAGAAACATAGACCCAACTGCACTACCAAACGAACCACCACCTACCTATGAACCATCAGACTCTAGAGATGAAATACAGACCAGGTCAAAAGGATCCGTGGGAGACTGGAACCCCGCAATGACCCATAACCTCACTGGTAGTATTTAAACTAACATTGCAGCCTAACACTGAGACTGAATCTAAAAAAGCTAAGTCTGGTCCTCTGGACATTCAAAAAACAAAAAAACAAAACAAAGCAAAAAATTGTAGAAACGTTTCGTCTTTCGTCCGAAAGACTTCCTCAGTCTGAGGTGCTGGGTTCAGCTCAGTCTTATAAATAGCACCCTCTCACAGTGTTACACAACCAGTTGGCTGATGACAGCCTGAAACCAGCTGCTCACATGATCAAGGAGGACCATCAGCCTAACAATGGATCGTTAGCACCCTGATGGTTGTTTGCTATTCACAGAGGGCTGAGTGATACCAGCAATCACAGCATTGTAGGAGGGGGACAGTTGAACTCGGAGGCCTCCACCCCTGTTTAATGATGGGCGGTTTCTTTTCACAAAGATGGCCTCCTTTACTCCTCTCTCAAACCATCGTTCCTCTCTATCAAGGATGTGAACATCTTCATCCCTGAAAGAGTGACCGCTGGCCTGGAGATGAGTGTAGACTGCAGAGTCCTGACCTGATGATGTTGAGGACCAGACTTAGCTTTTTTAGATTTTTCTACCTGTATTGTTGAGCATGCATCAGGGTACTGAGACTGAATATTTTTAGATTTATCTAGCAGTTTAATAGTCTTTTTGCCTAGCACTTTACATTGAATAGATTTATTAATTATAAAATGCCATTTTATACTACTGTTGATGTGTATATATAAGCTTGAGTTTGCATCATATGCACTACCCTTTCAAATGATTTACAGTCTTAATAAAATTTAAGCCAAATGGAAAATGTAAGCTGTACAACCTCAATATTTACCTGTTTAAATAGAATCTAATGTGTAGCAACAGTTAGGGTTAGACCTTTTACTTCTTCGGTGTAGTTTGAAATGAATGAACTGATTTAGATCTGAACTGTTTTACCTTTGTGCTAAATTCTACATCAGCTTGCACTTCGAGTAAACCAACCTTAATGCAGTTTTTGAAAGAGTTATAGTGCTGATTCAGCTGCACAAACTTTAATGTCTTAATGTAACTGCTCAAATGTACACATGGCTCGTGACTGTAAAACCATATCAAACACGAATACCCCTGCATGACTAACCACCTGAAACTGAAACTAAAACCTATGAGATTGAAACAGAAGCTAAAAATGAGTTAGAACTTTTAAACTGAGAAGAAATAACCTTCCTGTGTGATACAGGGGCATGTAGAACCACTATAAAATAGCCAATGCCCTGGATTAAACAAGGAGATAAATTTATAACAGTAAGAGCAGCTCATGGCACTCTGACAACAGTCCCTGAAACTGAACCTATTTGGATCAGAGATCCCAAGGGCAAATCATGTAAAATGTCAGTTCTTCTACTGCCAGACTGCCCGGTAAATTTATTGGGACGGGATGGCCTGGTGGAACTGTCATTGGCATTGATGCCTACAGAAGATGGGCTAACTGTGGTCAGAACCAAGAACACACCCACACCTTCAGCCCTAGCACTGCAGGGTGTGGGTCCGCCTAAGTATTACTACACATTAGATGTGCCAAACAAACCCCCAACTACAACGGGAGCTAAACTCCTGGATGAGGGAAAAAGCACTGTCCAAGTTCAAGACCAGGTGTCACCAGATGACCTCCATGTTACAATGTGGTACAAGAACTCTTCAGACCCTGATGTACCATATAAAGAGGAATTAGACAGAAAAACTCCAGCCAAGATTACCATTTCTTATGTGTAGGGCTGGACGATATGGCCAAAATTTTTATACAAATAAATTGATGTTCACCTTGTATTTGTATTTAGCCTCCAAAAAGATGGAAATCACCATCAAATAAACATAAAATTCTCAACCCGGTGATTCTGTCGGGTCATCTGGACAGTTCCAGTTTCCAGATGACCCAACTGAGAATTATTGGATTTGGTACCTGGATTATTGAGTTTAACTTTAAACAAGAACTTTAAAATTTACAGCATTGAATTTCATAGTTAATTAAATAAAACTTTTGGGTGTTGTTATTGATGAGGAGCTGACATGGAAATCTCATGGAAATTACTTAAGAATAAAAATGGCAAAATCGATTGTATTATTGTATAAAGTGGAATAGTTTTTGAGTGACAGAGTTTTGAATATGTTGTGTGATGTAATGGTTGTTCCGTATTTGGTCTGTTGTGTTGGGGTTTGGGGAAAGGCGTGCGAAGCTTTTACAAATCCTATTTTTGTTTTGCTAAAAGGAGCTGTAGGAGTTGTTATTGGGAAGTGCTGTGGTCACCCAACAGGTATATTGTTTCATCAATTGAAGTTGTTGAGGTGTTATGATTTGGTTGAGCGTAGTATTTTACAGGTCATGTATAGGACAAGAAAGAGAATATTACCCCCAAATATTCAATTACATTTTGTTTAAAAAGTTATTAAACCCTGAAGGGAATGTAAATGTTTGTAAAATCTTCATTTAGAACTAGTGTGAAGGAGCTGAGTTGTAAATCAGGAAACAGGATTGTGTTGACTTGATATCATCATAAACATTTATAAAACTATTTATATGTTTTAAAAGATGATTAAATCAAAGTTGTTGGGAAGGTGTGGTGCAGGTGAAGTGAAGGTTGTTGTTTGTAGTTATTTTGTATTTTTTAAACAAGGGGCAGATATTATAACACTATTTTCGTCTTTCTGCACCTTTTCATTCAGTGTTTTTCTTTCTTTTTATTCTGATGAATCTGTTTTATTTTCAATAAAAAAAAAACATGTCGCGCTGGGGCTGTTTGTTTACGTCGTAGTTTCAGGGAAACGTTGGCTCAAACTTTATTCTTCATCTTCTGACTCTCATCATATTCTATCGAGTGGAAACTCTTCAGATTAAACAAGTTAGATGTTTCCACAGCTAGTTAGAACGACTCTCCGTCACGTTTTGAAAAATAAAGAAACCGAGTAGGACTCGCTGCAGAAGAAGCCTGCAGTTTAACAAAACCGAACTACGTCCACACCGACGAATTAGTCTTTCCTCTCATCAGTGATGTCGTCTGCTTTCTCTTCGCTTGTGAAACTTTGTTCAGTCACATTCTGACGGTCATGAGCACTCGTTTGACTCGTTTTGAAGCGAAAACTTAACGCGCTTTGGAGACTAGCTTAGCTTTTAGCCTGCTACCGCTAACGTCTGCTGCTGGAGTGAGCGCTGCGTAACAGCGACGTCACCACGCACGTTTTGTGTCACAGCCTTTTCTGTCCGGGCGCGTTGTTGAAGCAGCCGCTTCAACCCGAACAGAAAGAGAAAAACGTCAGTGAAAAGTTGTAAAATCCTATCGAAATATCGAAAATATGAAAGCTACATGGCGAGTGATGAATGATGTTTTGAAGAACCATAGGTCAAAGATGGGTATTTCACAACATTTTGTAAAGGATAATGATGAAATTCATGACGACATTGAAATTGCAAACGGATGTAATCAATACTTTGTGAATGTTGGATCAGTCCTTGCAGATACAATACCTAAGGTAAATGATACAGTGAACCACTCAATTATTAACTGTATAAATAGTATTTTTCTTAAGAAAATCGACAAAGAAGAATTAATGAATGTGGTTAAAACTTTTTCAGACAAGAGATCCAAAGGCTGGGTTGATATGGACATGA
>JBBPBX010041677.1:0-14046 GCA_038048925.1 Garcialebias charrua | reverse complement strand
TTAATAATTTGTGCAATTTAATTGGTGCCAGTGTGTGAATCTGTCCAAGCCTCCTCTGCAAACGGGTCTATGTGCCTAAGGGTAATTTTTAGTAAAGTTTTTAACTAAATTAACTTTCTTTTATTGAAAATAGATTATTTATTTTTTTAAACTAAAGTTAACCATTTTAATCAATACCCCGTCTGGCTACATTACAATGCAGCTGTAGGACTGATACCCAGCCAGTTTCACATATCCATGTGACCAGATTGGCACATCTATGATTTAGATTAATAAAAAAGGACCATAACAAATTCCTACTGAGGTGTGATAGGTCAATCTGCGTATGGATGTATGTATCTCATCTCAGCTTTATAACTCAAACCCCCACACTTCCCGTTCTCTGAATTGAAATGCCTTCTGTTACAACTAAGTCCAGTACTTTTTGTCTAAACTACAATTTAAGTAAATTCACAAGACGTTCAATGCAAGAACGACTGGACTCTATTTGTAATGGCACAAGACGGTTTCACTCTTTGTCAATTTAAGTACCTACTATTATTTACTACTACAATAAAAGTATGTACTACCAATAAAGTATTTCACTCCTACAATATCTGTAATGAAGATATTTTAATTTAAACAAATCATCAGGGGAGAGCGCGAACGCAGTCCCCCACTACCACAAATTTTGCAGTCAAGATTCCCACATTTGGGGAATTTGCAAGGATATCAGCTTTGTCGATGTGCAATGACTAAGCCTCACCTTGGGTGAACCACCTTCATGATCATGGTATCTCCCCTGCCAGGTAAGTATGAATTGTAGACATCACTCACAAGAACGTGTTTTAGGCTCCTATCCTTCTGACTGACGGCACACATAAAATGGAAGAAAACACCGGAGCTCAAACTCTTCATAGTTTTTGTTTCAAAATAAATAATTCACACAAAGGTTGACAAAGAATGTCAAAATTTAATTCCTTTAGTTTAAGATACATCCATAATTTAGCACAATGCAATGCGGCATCGATGCACAAAAAGCGAACCTGAAATCTCACAACATTCATAAAGTAATTTACCTAAAGCGGACCAACAACACAACAGAGCTCAGATTAGATCAATCCAGACTGTGAGACCTACAGCCGAGATTTAGAGAAATTAATAAAAAATCAACTCAGAAGGGTCTTTTTTCCAACTAGCGGTGACGTCACTTCCTGTCTTCTCTCAGACTGCAGTAGTGCTTCTGCTGCCACCTTCTGTTCGGAAGTAAAAACAACATGTATCTGAAACTGAACATGGCTGTTACTCCACATCCAGAGTGAATTCAACAGAGACTTCAAATGGACCAAAATCTAACAGGTCAGATTTACGACGGAATATTAGGGCCACGTTAATCATAAAAATAAATTTAAATTGCATTACGAGGATCAAAAAAGACATGGAATTATGAAAATTAAGTCATAATATTACTATAATAAAATAGTACGAGAATAAATTAATAATATTACGAAAATAAGGTCGTAATATTACCAGAATGATAGATAGATAGATAGATAGATAGATAGATAGATAGATAGATAGATAGATAGATAGATAGATAGATAGATAGATAGATAGATAGATAGATAGATAGATAGATAGATAGATAGATAGATAGATAGATAGATAGATAGATAGATAGATAGATAGATAGATAGATAGATAGATAGATAGATAGATAGATAGATAGATAGATAGATAGATAGATAGATAGATAGATAGATAGATAGATAGATAGATAGATAGATAGATAGATAGATAGATAGATAGATAGATAGATAGATAGATAGATAGATAGATAGATAGATAGATAGATAGATAGATAGATAGATAGATAGATAGATAGATAGATAGATAGATAGATAGATAGATAGATAGATAGATAGATAGATAGATAGATAGATAGATAGATAGATAGATAGATAGATAGATAGATAGATAGATAGATAGATAGATTACAGACTCAGAGTCCAATGTACATAAAAGATAACGAATATGATAAAATAAAAAATGACATCGTAATAATGTCAGAATATAGTCATGGTTTACCCATCATGATGTTGTCAAAACACTCGTCCTCCACGTAACTCCCCAGACTGTCCAAGGTCTCCTCGTCCAGTTTCTTTTATTGAACAATAGGTATTTTTTACGTTTGATTTATTATATTGGCTCGTTTTACCTGAGTTGAATCATATTTGTTTGGTTTACCTGTATCCTGCCATGTAACTTACGCATCACAGCTCTCACGTGATCTCAGCCGCTCGTCACCACGTCTTGATCTCAGCCGCTCATCACCAGGTCACATCAGAGTCCTGCAGAGGGTGGATTCACTACTCAAGGAGACACTTTCCTTTCTGCATTGTCAGGGATGATATTTGCTGCGATGTTGATGAAAATATATGGCCAGAAAGACAGGAACGTCTGGATGTGCAAGAATGATTTACAGTACTGTGCGTGTTGTGTGGTCCAATTCAGTTCCAATATGGACTGCATTGTTGTTTACAGCTGGTGAAGATTCTTAGTCATCCTTATTCTTAGTCATGGTAAATTCAGAAAAGTTCATGACAAAAACAACTGGACTTTGAGAACTTTTACAAAACCTTACTGTGGCAAGATGACCTGCAGTCATTAAAAGCACCACAGGTGCTGCGACGTGATTGGTGTGTCTGGGGCTGGCTTCCGGTATAAAACGGAGCCCGCCTCCAGGGGAACACACGTCATCCGCCTTCCGGCGGCTTTAGCTGGCTGTCATGCGCTAGCTGGGCGCTTTAGGTCACGATGATCTATTGTTCTCGTGACCACCGTTGCAAGCTTTCTGCTTCCCTCTCTTGTTAGAGGAGGAGCTCGGTGTCTCTGCTGTTTGTCCTTACTGTGTGTGCTGCTGTTCGGATGGTCCCGACTGGTTTTCTGCCTCCACCTGGGTCGTCAACTGCCGACTGGTCCTGGATCGGTGTCCGCTGGCTGGACGGCGTGCCGCGTCACGCGTCCTGCGGGCCGAGTTGGGCTTAATGCCCAGCTCAACTGAACAGGCGTCTGCTGGAGTGGCGTCTTCTCCGGGGCGACAGATCGCATACCAGGGTGGACTTTGGACTGGCATGTGATTGATTAAAAAGGATCCCTCCAGGCGGTGACAATAATCCTGTTGTGGTGTGGGAAGTGTGTGTGTGTGTGTGTGTGTGTGTGTGTGTGTGTGTGTGTGTGTGTGTGTGTGTCCTTGTTTATGCTACGTTGTAAGGCCCAGTTTTCTGAGTTTTACCAAATTGTGAGGCCCAACTGGTTCTTATGGGGCTGTGTGTGTGTGTGTGTGTGTGTGTGCGTGTGAATGTATGTGTAAGGCTGTTTTTCTTTATGTGGAGAACTGGAGATACTGTACTGATAAAGCCTTGGGTATAAGTTACTCTTGGGTCCTTTTAGGTTCAAATATGTGTGACTGGTGAGCCAGTTAGATTTTCAGAACAAAAGCACCTTGTTCCTAGGTTTGCACAAGGTAATTTACTCTAAAGATTTAGCGTACCCCTGAGCCGTTTAGAGTTACCGGTACTTGCTTACCAGACGGGCAGTGCAGGTAGTGAAGGGACAAAAAGCAAAGATACAGAAAGTGGGCCATGTTGAACTCTAGTCTAAGGCTAACCCAGACTAATGTTTCACAAAATGTTTCTGGCTTACTAGATTTCACACCAATGACAAACAGAAAACTTAGCGCAAAATTCTTTATAAATTCCCTTTGGTTTATGATAATGTGAGAAGGAAAGAAAATACATAAAATTTGATGTTTTGCTGAGTCAGTCTGTCAGAACGCCTGACACAAACAATCAACACCTAATTGCTGACTCAAAACTTTTAACATTTTCCCTTGGATAACTAAACTGAGCTAAAGCTCTTCTAAAACGTGTTAAGGTTAGGGTTAGGTATGCATTGGTAATGGTTAGGTTTAGGGTAAAGGTCAGGGTTAGGCTATAGAAATGAATGAAAAATGAATGGAAGTCAATGCAATGGCCCCACAAAGATAGTAAAACAAACCTGTGTGTGTGTGTGTGTGTGTGTGTGTGTGTGTATGATTTCCCTCCTGTTTTAGAAATACTGTATAAATTGCACTTTTATTGACTGGAGCTATTGCTGCCTTTTAAACTGTGAATATTTTAGACTTAGCATTATTTAATAATTAAACAATTGTGCAATTTAATTGGTGCCAGTGTGTGAATCTGTCCAAGCCTCCTCTGCAAACGGGTCTATGTGCCTAAGGGTAATTTTTAGTAAAGTTTTTAACTAAATTAACTTTCTTTTATTGAAAATAGATTATTTATTTTTTTAAACTAAAGTTAACCATTTTAATCAATACCCCGTCTGGCTACATTACAATGCAGCTGTAGGACTGATACCCAGCCAGTTTCACATATCCATGTGACCAGATTGGCACATCTATGATTTAGATTAATAAAAAAGGACCATAACAAAGTCCTACTGAGGTGTGATAGGTCAATCTGCGTATGGATGTATGTATCTCATCTCAGCTTTATAACTCAAACCCCCACACTTCCCGTTCTCTGAATTGAAATGCCTTCTGTTACAACTAAGTCCAGTACTTTTTGTCTAAACTACAATTTAAGTAAATTCACAAGACGTTCAATGCAAGAACGACTGGACTCTATTTGTAATGGCACAAGACGGTTTCACTCTTTGTCAATTTAAGTACCTACTATTATTTACTACTACAATAAAAGTATGTACTACCAATAAAGTATTTCACTCCTACAATATCTGTAATGAAGATATTTTAATTTAAACAAATCATCAGGGGAGAGCGCGAACGCAGTCCCCCACTACCACAAATTTTGCAGTCAAGATTCCCACATTTGGGGAATTTGCAAGGATATCAGCTTTGTCGATGTGCAATGACTAAGCCTCACCTTGGGTGAACCACCTTCATGATCATGGTATCTCCCCTGCCAGGTAAGTATGAATTGTAGACATCACTCACAAGAACGTGTTTTAGGCTCCTATCCTTCTGACTGACGGCACACATAAAATGGAAGAAAACACCGGAGCTCAAACTCTTCATAGTTTTTGTTTCAAAATAAATAATTCACACAAAGGTTGACAAAGAATGTCAAAATTTAATTCCTTTAGTTTAAGATACATCCATAATTTAGCACAATGCAATGCGGCATCGATGCGCAAAAAGCGAACCTGAAATCTCACAACATTCATAAAGTAATTTACCTAAAGCGGACCAACAACACAACAGAGCTCAGATTAGATCAATCCAGACTGTGAGACCTACAGCCGAGATTTAGAGAAATTAATAAAAAATCAACTCAGAAGGGTCTTTTTTCCAACTAGCGGTGACGTCACTTCCTGTCTTCTCTCAGACTGCAGTAGTGCTTCTGCTGCCACCTTCTGTTCGGAAGTAAAAACAACATGTATCTGAAACTGAACATGGCTGTTACTCCACATCCAGAGTGAATTCAACAGAGACTTCAAATGGACCAAAATCTAACAGGTCAGATTTACGACGGAATATTAGGGCCACGTTAATCATAAAAATAAATTTAAATTGCATTACGAGGATCAAAAAAGACATGGAATTATGAAAATTAAGTCATAATATTACTATAATAAAATAGTACGAGAATAAATTAATAATATTACGAAAATAAGGTCGTAATATTACCAGAATGATAGATAGATAGATAGATAGATAGATAGATAGATAGATAGATAGATAGATAGATAGATAGATAGATAGATAGATAGATAGATAGATAGATAGATAGATAGATAGATAGATAGATAGATAGATAGATAGATAGATAGATAGATAGATAGATAGATAGATAGATAGATAGATAGATAGATAGATAGATAGATAGATAGATAGATAGATAGATAGATAGATAGATAGATAGATAGATAGATAGATAGATAGATAGATAGATAGATAGATAGATAGATAGATAGATAGATAGATAGATAGATAGATAGATAGATAGATAGATAGATAGATAGATAGATAGATAGATAGATAGATAGATAGATAGATAGATAGATAGATAGATAGATAGATAGATAGATAGATAGATAGATAGATAGATAGATAGATAGATAGATAGATAGATAGATAGATAGATAGATAGATAGATAGATAGATAGATAGATAGATAGATAGATAGATAGATAGATAGATAGATAGATAGATAGATAGATAGATAGATAGATAGATAGATAGATAGATAGATAGATAGATAGATAGATAGATAGATAGATAGATAGATAGATAGATAGATAGATAGATAGATAGATAGATAGATAGATAGATAGATAGATAGATAGATAGATAGATAGATAGATAGATAGATAGATAGATAGATAGATAGATAGATAGATAGATAGATAGATAGATAGATAGATAGATAGATAGATAGATAGATAGATAGATAGATAGATAGATAGATAGATAGATAGATAGATAGATAGATAGATAGATAGATAGATAGATAGATAGATAGATAGATAGATAGATAGATAGATAGATAGATAGATAGATAGATAGATAGATAGATAGATAGATAGATAGATAGATTACAGACTCAGAGTCCAATGTACATAAAAGATAACGAATATGATAAAATAAAAAATGACATCGTAATAATGTCAGAATATAGTCATGGTTTACCCATCATGATGTTGTCAAAACACTCGTCCTCCACGTAACTCCCCAGACTGTCCAAGGTCTCCTCGTCCAGTTTCTTTTATTGAACAATAGGTATTTTTTACGTTTGATTTATTATATTGGCTCGTTTTACCTGAGTTGAATCATATTTGTTTGGTTTACCTGTATCCTGCCATGTAACTTACGCATCACAGCTCTCACGTGATCTCAGCCGCTCGTCACCACGTCTTGATCTCAGCCGCTCATCACCAGGTCACATCAGAGTCCTGCAGAGGGTGGATTCACTACTCAAGGAGACACTTTCCTTTCTGCATTGTCAGGGATGATATTTGCTGCGATGTTGATGAAAATATATGGCCAGAAAGACAGGAACGTCTGGATGTGCAAGAATGATTTACAGTACTGTGCGTGTTGTGTGGTCCAATTCAGTTCCAATATGGACTGCATTGTTGTTTACAGCTGGTGAAGATTCTTAGTCATCCTTATTCTTAGTCATGGTAAATTCAGAAAAGTTCATGACAAAAACAACTGGACTTTGAGAACTTTTACAAAACCTTACAATGCAGCTGTAGGACTGATACCCAGCCAGTTTCACATATCCATGTGACCAGATTGGCACATCTATGATTTAGATTAATAAAAAAGGACCATAACAAATTCCTACTGAGGTGTGATAGGTCAATCTGCGTATGGATGTATGTATCTCATCTCAGCTTTATAACTCAAACCCCCACACTTCCCGTTCTCTGAATTGAAATGCCTTCTGTTACAACTAAGTCCAGTACTTTTTCTCTAAACTACAATTTAAGTAAATTCACAAGACGTTCAATGCAAGAACGACTGGACTCTATTTGTAATGGCACAAGACGGTTTCACTCTTTGTCAATTTAAAGTGCGACTAAACCCCTGTGGATCGGTAACTCCTCCTTCCAAAATCTCCCTGAAAATGGGCGTGTCGAGAGACAAGGAGGGGTGGAGGTAGAGTTGTGCTTTTGTTCACGCCTCCACCTGCAACAACCTAAAACAAATTAAACCTCTAGCCAACAACATACACCAAGCAACAACAAAGAATAAACATGTAGATGTATTTATCTATTCCACCCATTCCATCCAAAACCAAAGGCCTAAAAAAATGAAAATGAAAAGAAAAATAAAACCGCTTGTCAGGAGTGAAATGCAGCACTTCCATATAAGGTATGCACTTCTCATCTCTGCAGGGGATTGGCTCTGCTTGAACCACCTTTGTGACATCAGAGTGTACAAGACACATCAGAGTGAACAGTCCTGACCAATATGAAAATTAAGGTGCAATAACCTCTGTTCAACCCAAAGGACTACCGTAAACACAGTTTTAGACCAAATATTGCCAATTTACACAGATATGCACAATTATGTGAAAATAAACACAGCCATAGTGCTAGATAATATTTTAAACACATTCTAGGGAGTTTATCAGCTTAAAAAAGTTAATTTTGGGTTTAGTCGCACTTTAAGTACCTACTATTATTTACTACTACAATAAAAGTATGTACTACCAATAAAGTATTTCACTCCTACAATATCTGTAATGAAGATATTTTAATTTAAACAAATCATCAGGGGAGAGCGCGAACGCAGTCCCCCACTACCACAAATTTTGCAGTCAAGATTCCCACATTTGGGGAATTTGCAAGGATATCAGCTTTGTCGATGTGCAATGACTAAGCCTCACCTTGGGTGAACCACCTTCATGATCATGGTATCTCCCCTGCCAGGTAAGTATGAATTGTAGACATCACTCACAAGAACGTGTTTTAGGCTCCTATCCTTCTGACTGACGGCACACATAAAATGGAAGAAAACACCGGAGCTCAAACTCTTCATAGTTTTTGTTTCAAAATAAATAATTCACACAAAGGTTGACAAAGAATGTCAAAATTTAATTCCTTTAGTTTAAGATACATCCATAATTTAGCACAATGCAATGCGGCATCGATGCGCAAAAAGCGAACCTGAAATCTCACAACATTCATAAAGTAATTTACCTAAAGCGGACCAACAACACAACAGAGCTCAGATTAGATCAATCCAGACTGTGAGACCTACAGCCGAGATTTAGAGAAATTAATAAAAAATCAACTCAGAAGGGTCTTTTTTCCAACTAGCGGTGACGTCACTTCCTGTCTTCTCTCAGACTGCAGTAGTGCTTCTGCTGCCACCTTCTGTTCTGAAGTAAAAACAACATGTATCTGAAACTGAACATGGCTGTTACTCCACATCCAGAGTGAATTCAACAGAGACATCAAATGGACCAAAATCTAACAGGTCAGATTTACGACGGAATATTAGGGCCACGTTAATCATAAAAATAAATTTAAATTGCATTACGAGGATCAAAAAAGACATGGAATTATGAAAATTAAGTCATAATATTACTCTAATAAAATAGTACGAGAATAAATTAATAATATTACGAAAATAAGGTCGTAATATTACCAGAATGATAGATAGATAGATAGATAGATAGATAGATAGATAGATAGATAGATAGATAGATAGATAGATAGATAGATAGATAGATAGATAGATAGATAGATAGATAGATAGATAGATAGATAGATAGATAGATAGATAGATAGATAGATAGATAGATAGATAGATAGAAGATAGATAGATAGATAGATAGATAGATAGATAGATAGATAGATAGATAGATAGATAGATAGATAGATAGATAGATAGATAGATAGATAGATAGATAGATAGATAGATAGATAGATAGATAGATAGATAGATAGATAGATAGATAGATAGATAGATAGATAGATAGATAGATAGATAGATAGATAGATAGATAGATAGATAGATAGATAGATAGATAGATAGATAGATAGATAGATAGATAGATAGATAGATAGATAGATTACAGACTCAGAGTCCAATGTACATAAAAGATAACGAATATGATAAAATAAAAAATGACATCGTAATAATGTCAGAATATAGTCATGGTTTACCCATCATGATGTTGTCAAAACACTCGTCCTCCACGTAACTCCCCAGACTGTCCAAGGTCTCCTCGTCCAGTTTCTTTTATTGAACAATAGGTATTTTTTACGTTTGATTTATTATATTGGCTCGTTTTACCTGAGTTGAATCATATTTGTTTGGTTTACCTGTATCCTGCCATGTAACTTACGCATCACAGCTCTCACGTGATCTCAGCCGCTCGTCACCACGTCTTGATCTCAGCCGCTCATCACCAGGTCACATCAGAGTCCTGCAGAGGGTGGATTCACTACTCAAGGAGACACTTTCCTTTCTGCATTGTCAGGGATGATATTTGCTGCGATGTTGATGAAAATATATGGCCAGAAAGACAGGAACGTCTGGATGTGCAAGAATGATTTACAGTACTGTGCGTGTTGTGTGGTCCAATTCAGTTCCAATATGGACTGCATTGTTGTTTACAGCTGGTGAAGATTCTTAGTCATCCTTATTCTTAGTCATGGTAAATTCAGAAAAGTTCATGACAAAAACAACTGGACTTTGAGAACTTTTACAAAACCTTACAATGCAGCTGTAGGACTGATACCCAGCCAGTTTCACATATCCATGTGACCAGATTGGCACATCTATGATTTAGATTAATAAAAAAGGACCATAACAAATTCCTACTGAGGTGTGATAGGTCAATCTGCGTATGGATGTATGTATCTCATCTCAGCTTTATAACTCAAACCCCCACACTTCCCGTTCTCTGAATTGAAATGCCTTCTGTTACAACTAAGTCCAGTACTTTTTCTCTAAACTACAATTTAAGTAAATTCACAAGACGTTCAATGCAAGAACGACTGGACTCTATTTGTAATGGCACAAGACGGTTTCACTCTTTGTCAATTTAAGTACCTACTATTATTTACTACTACAATAAAAGTATGTACTACCAATAAAGTATTTCACTCCTACAATATCTGTAATGAAGATATTTTAATTTAAACAAATCATCAGGGGAGAGCGCGAACGCAGTCCCCCACTACCACAAATTTTGCAGTCAAGATTCCCACATTTGGGGAATTTGCAAGGATATCAGCTTTGTCGATGTGCAATGACTAAGCCTCACCTTGGGTGAACCACCTTCATGATCATGGTATCTCCCCTGCCAGGTAAGTATGAATTGTAGACATCACTCACAAGAACGTGTTTTAGGCTCCTATCCTTCTGACTGACGGCACACATAAAATGGAAGAAAACACCGGAGCTCAAACTCTTCATAGTTTTTGTTTCAAAATAAATAATTCACACAAAGGTTGACAAAGAATGTCAAAATTTAATTCCTTTAGTTTAAGATACATCCATAATTTAGCACAATGCAATGCGGCATCGATGCGCAAAAAGCGAACCTGAAATCTCACAACATTCATAAAGTAATTTACCTAAAGCGGACCAACAACACAACAGAGCTCAGATTAGATCAATCCAGACTGTGAGACCTACAGCCGAGATTTAGAGAAATTAATAAAAAATCAACTCAGAAGGGTCTTTTTTCCAACTAGCGGTGACGTCACTTCCTGTCTTCTCTCAGACTGCAGTAGTGCTTCTGCTGCCACCTTCTGTTCGGAAGTAAAAACAACATGTATCTGAAACTGAACATGGCTGTTACTCCACATCCAGAGTGAATTCAACAGAGACTTCAAATGGACCAAAATCTAACAGGTCAGATTTACGACGGAATATTAGGGCCACGTTAATCATAAAAATAAATTTAAATTGCATTACGAGGATCAAAAAAGACATGGAATTATGAAAATTAAGTCATAATATTACTATAATAAAATAGTACGAGAATAAATTAATAATATTACGAAAATAAGGTCGTAATATTACCAGAATGATAGATAGATAGATAGATAGATAGATAGATAGATAGATAGATAGATAGATAGATAGATAGATAGATAGATAGATAGATAGATAGATAGATAGATAGATAGATAGATAGATAGATAGATAGATAGATAGATAGATAGATAGATAGATAGATAGATAGATAGATAGATAGATAGATAGATAGATTACAGACTCAGAGTCCAATGTACATAAAAGATAACGAATATGATAAAATAAAAAATGACATCGTAATAATGTCAGAATATAGTCATGGTTTACCCATCATGATGTTGTCAAAACACTCGTCCTCCACGTAACTCCCCAGACTGTCCAAGGTCTCCTCGTCCAGTTTCTTTTATTGAACAATAGGTATTTTTTACGTTTGATTTATTATATTGGCTCGTTTTACCTGAGTTGAATCATATTTGTTTGGTTTACCTGTATCCTGCCATGTAACTTACGCATCACAGCTCTCACGTGATCTCAGCCGCTCGTCACCACGTCTTGATCTCAGCCGCTCATCACCAGGTCACATCAGAGTCCTGCAGAGGGTGGATTCACTACTCAAGGAGACACTTTCCTTTCTGCATTGTCAGGGATGATATTTGCTGCGATGTTGATGAAAATATATGGCCAGAAAGACAGGAACGTCTGGATGTGCAAGAATGATTTACAGTACTGTGCGTGTTGTGTGGTCCAATTCAGTTCCAATATGGACTGCATTGTTGTTTACAGCTGGTGAAGATTCTTAGTCATCCTTATTCTTAGTCATGGTAAATTCAGAAAAGTTCATGACAAAAACAACTGGACTTTGAGAACTTTTACAAAACCTTACAATGCAGCTGTAGGACTGATACCCAGCCAGTTTCACATATCCATGTGACCAGATTGGCACATCTATGATTTAGATTAATAAAAAAGGACCATAACAAATTCCTACTGAGGTGTGATAGGTCAATCTGCGTATGGATGTATGTATCTCATCTCAGCTTTATAACTCAAACCCCCACACTTCCCGTTCTCTGAATTGAAATGCCTTCTGTTACAACTAAGTCCAGTACTTTTTGTCTAAACTACAATTTAAGTAAATTCACAAGACGTTTGATGCAAGAACGACTGGACTCTATTTGTAATGGCACAAGACGGTTTCACTCTTTGTCAATTTAAGTACCTACTATTATTTACTAGGGATGCACCGATCCACATTTTTCACTTCCGATCCGATACCAATACTTTAAAACTGGGTATCGATCGATACCGATACTTTTCCGATCCGATACCATTCAGGTGCCTTATGAGGCCACTAATATCCACTTTAAAGCAAGGAATAAAAAAACACGTTTTGTGTTAGCATGATTTAATTGTAACTAAGAAACGTATCCAACATTAATAAAACTTACCTCAAGTTGCCTTTTTGGGCATGCATAAATATACAGTATTTGTATACACTGTACTTAGAGAGAAGATTAATCTTCTCTTGGCTGTGCAAATTCTGCTAACACAAAACGTGTAACTAACTACCGGTACTTTTAAGTACTGTAGTTACTTTCACCCAGTCTCTTTTTCATCACATGCTTCCAAAAGTCAACAAATATGTTTGTATTCTGCATCTGTCTGTTAGCAAAATATCTTATGAACAACTGAACAGATTTTGTTTAAACTTTCAAGAAATAATCACTGAAGGGCTCTCTACGACTGGTTGACTTTTAAAGTACATCCAATTGAAGATGGCTGCCACAGCTAACTGAACTTATACAACACAAAATTGACTACAACTCAGTCAATTTGACAAAAAAAATTAGATAAAATTTGTGTGGTAGTAGCTGAGACTCATTCCCAAAGCATATTCAAGGGATTAGTAGAATGCATAAGATCTTTCTTTAAAATTACAACGTTATTTATTTGGAATCAATGGTGTCGTCTGTTAGCAAAATATCTCATGACCCGCTGGACAGATTTTGATTAAACTTTCAAGAGATAATCACTGAAAGGCTCTCTACGACTGGTTGACTTTTAAAGTACATCCAGTTTAAGATGGCTGCCACAGCTCAGCCTTTTGTTTTTCATAATCCCACAGAGCTTTGGAGACATTTACAAGACATTCAAAAATATGCCTCACCTGTCCAACAGCATACAGGGGTTCACTTTGGATGTCATGGAATCACCTGCTGACAGCTTGGAGGAGGCTGCTTCTCAAAGTTTTGATGCCACTGTCCACACTGTTATCAGCGAGCAGCTGTTTAAAATGGTGACGCTGGGACCTTGCTGTTGAAACGAATGATCTGTCAGATTATCCTGATGCATGCTCAATAATCCATCTTTCGGAGGAAAGACGAAACGTTTCTACAATTTTGTTGTTGTTGTTGTTTTGTTTTGCTTTTTGAATGTCCAGAGGACCAGGATGAACTTTTTTAGATTTGTCAGATTGTTAGCTGTCAACTGCAGGATTCAAAGGTTGGGGTGACTCTGTGCAACTGAACACGGATGTC
>JBBPBX010041676.1:13187-28755 GCA_038048925.1 Garcialebias charrua | reverse complement strand
TACATTTTTTTCAATTTACGCTTTGTTATTTCCGAAGAGTTTATCAAACTGGTGCCCTTTGTATGACTCCGTATCCACGAAGTAGCTCTCAGTTTCGAAAAGGTTGGTGACCCCTGTCTTAGATCTTTTAGCGACCAGCGTTCGTTTAGCGTACATCTTAGTTTATATCTTAGATCCTTATTTACAGTTTCTTTTTACATTTTATATTTTTTATATTGTTAGTTGTAACTGGGACCCTGTGTAC
Source organism: Garcialebias charrua (assembly GCA_038048925.1). Classification (NCBI taxonomy): domain Eukaryota; kingdom Metazoa; phylum Chordata; class Actinopteri; order Cyprinodontiformes; family Rivulidae; genus Garcialebias; species Garcialebias charrua. Next base: position 28,511 of record JBBPBX010041676.1, on the reverse strand, counting down.
ACAATTTTAAAATTCTCCTGCTGACGTGTGTATTAACGGCCTCGCGCCCTCATACCTCTCCGACCTTCTTCACCCTTATGCTGCTTCTCGGGCTTTGAGATCATCTGACCAGCTGCTTGTGGTGCTACCAAAACCCAGGTTGAAGCTCCGAGGAGATCGAGCATGTTCAGTGGTGTGCCCTAAGGTCTCCTAAAAACACACCTGTACTCATTGACATTTAACACAGGATGATCTGATTTAGTTTTAGTTTTTCATTGATTCTGATTGTGTTTATGCTTTTTTGTTATTATTCCTTGACACTTGAAACAGGGTGATCTGATTTAGTGTTTCATTATTTCTAATTATATTTTGTGTTGTATATGTTTATTCCATCTTGTTACTTTTAATTTAATGATGTGATCTTTTTGTTAAGCACTTTGGTAACAGTTTCTGTTTTAAATGTGCTCTGTAAATAAATCTGACTTGACAATTTTGTTCCACCTCATGTATCACAAGATGAAAATTACAATAAAGAATCTTGAATCCTTGAAGAGGAGGACAGCTGTAAGTGGGTAAATTAGCAAACAAGAATTTAGAAGCAAACAGCAACAAGGACATTTTATTTCTGTGTGAGGAGAGTCCAGGTGCTGATGTTCTGCAGCTGGATGAACTGGCTCCACTAAGAACTGGACAAATAAACCGTCCTGCTGCCCTTGGGTCAAGAAGACCCACAAGGCCGAGGAAAAAAACAAAAAACAAACTTCAAGGCCACTTTGACCTAAGGACAGCAGGAGGATAAATAAACCGGAACTGAACTGCGAGGACTGTTTTCCTCCAGCAGGGGGCGCTGTGTTCCTTCTGCGCTTGCGCAGCGTGAGAGTCACGGATTGGTCTCGCGCGCCCTGTCTTTCCTTCCTTTTCCTTTGTCCTCAAGCCTTTCCTGGAATATTTACAACAAAAACATTTCAAAACAGCCGTTAAAGTGAAATCTCAGCTATTTTAAACCATTTTAACAAGTAGCCTGTATAAATAAAGGTTGAATGAATGAATGAATAAACGCCTCCTGCAGTGTAACCGTGAGCGGAACCGGGATTGTTTTTGTCGAGTTTTGTGTTTTTTGTCGCTACTGTGAGTGCTGGTTGTTGCTAACTGTTGCTAACTGTTTCTATCCGCCATTTTGAATAAAGATGGCGTCAGTTATTTTTTAACTTAAAAGATAAATTTTATTATGACCTCTTTTGTTTACTTTGTGTCTTTGCATTTATACAAACAATACAGTTAATAAAAGTTATGTAATTAAAGTTTTTAGTATGCATTTTATTGAATAAGAACATTTTAAAAACAGAGTTATTACTTTTTTTGCCTATAAATTAGTTGCCGTGTTGAGATAAAACATCTGTCATGAATTATAAAGCTGTTTTGGTTGCATTTTTATTCTTAGCTAAATTTTATTAGAATATTCTACAAAGTTGAAATGAACTGGATCTCATGTTATGGAAGGATAATTTATCAACTTATGGTTCTGTTTTATTTGTGCAGGTTGATTTTCCTCTGATCGTATTAAACCTGAAGATCCTGCTGGAGAGCCTGGTCCAGAGTCGGACCTTTCAGGTTCTGGTCAGAGATAAGAACTCATCGGTTCAGGTAGGAGATCTCATCCTCTCAATAAATAGTTCTACAAAAAGAAAAAGACTCTTTTGACTGTCATTGATTTATAAAGGTGCTCCATTAGTTTTGTAACGTGTTGTAAGTTTTTTATGGAGCGCTGCTCTTCAGAAGGACTTTGTTGTGTTTTTAGTGCTTGTTGAAGTTCTGCTCAGGTTTGATCTGGTCCTGTTTGGGTTTTTGAGGATATTTATAATCTCTGGAAACAAAAAGAGGTGAAGGTGTCACTCACGCAGCAGAACACCTCGGACGCTGAGTCCTCTTCAAACTGTCCGATGATGATCCGAACATCTCGATCCTGTAACGTAAGAAGACGCCGGTCTGGAACCAGAACCTTGTGGACCTGAACCGTCTGCTGGTTCCTACATTCAGCTCCTTCTGAACCGTCTGCTGGTTCCTACCTTCAGCTCCTTCTGAACCATCTGCTGGTTCCTACCTTCAACTCCTTCAAGCGGCTGCAGGCGTCTTCAGAGAAGGTTTCTGTGACAGCAATCTGAACGTCGGCCTTCAGCAGCTGTCTGGTCAGATCCTTCTTCATCTGCAGGGACATGGGTCAGAACACCCCACAGGGTGTAAGACAGGCAGATGGACAGAGAGACAGGTGGACAGACAGACAGGTGGGTTTCTATCAAACAGGATTATTTTACCTTCAGCTGGGAACCATTTTCTTCTACAACAGCTGAATAACTACTGAAAGGGAGCTACTAAAGCTAGAAGCAGCTAAACGCGAGCTGAAAGTGATGCAGCTAAAAATCGCAGCAACTCTTCAGTTTTGATCAAAGAGCAGATTTAAAAAGTAAAGCAGGAATCCTGATGAGTGCATATCGCCCGCCTCTGCCTGCTGTCAGTGCTCACACTTTAGCCGTTTTCGCATTGGCCAGCCCTCCCCGGCTCTCCCCGGCTCTCCCAGCTTCTAACCCGGGTTCGGCGTGTTCGCATTTACCTTTTCCGCCCGGGATCCACCGTTGTTCTGGAACCATCTCCACCGTGGTTCTATCGGGCCGAGCCCCACGGACCCAGTTTGACGTCATGTACTGCTCACATTTGATTCGTTGTTTGCAGCAGGGGCGGGACTCATTCAAACAACCTCAGCGCGAGGGTTGAATTTCATTCAAATTTAACTACAGAAACCCCTAAAACAATTGTTAGCTGAATTAGTTTTTCTGAGTTAAATTTTTGTTAATAACTGATCACAAATCAGCTTATGTTACAACGTAAATAACAACGAAGCGCGCACCCATTTCCGCCTTTCAGCGCGACTTGAATGTCATTAAAATATAACTAATATTGTCTAACTGTTGCGCGCAGCCAGGGTTTTAAAATATAACTAATAATCTCTATTAATCTCACAGAACTTCTGTGGTGTGGATGACTCTCAGCTACCACCACACCAGACTTCAGCTCAGCCTCTGTAAACTGACGGTCTTGTATTTGCTCAGGTAGAGTAGCTGTGGTGGCCATCTTGAATCAGGCTGGTGCTCTGTTTATCCAATAATCAGTTTTTGGAAGTTTTATAATGTTCACGAGATATTTTGCTAACGGAGAGACATGGAAAACTACAGGTAGTGTTGTAGTACTTGAGACCTTAAAAGTCTTGGTCTCGGTACACTCTGGTCTTGGTCTTGTCTCGGGGTAGGTGGTCTTGACTCCAACACTGACTACAGGATCACCCTCTGTGAGGTGAGGATTTATAAATCTGGTTTGGGGTCTTGGGCTCTGGGCCCCATTATGTCTGCCTCGGGTCTTGGGGGGCGGATCTCTGATGCTTCACGGTCGCTATTGAATGTTCTATTAGAGAAGCCTTATTCACTTATGCATGCTCACAACCACACACTAATAGATGCAGGGATATATATATGTAGATATCATATGTAGATATGTAGAAGGGTATGTGACTGCATATGAATGTGTATGTATGTATATATTTGTAGATATAGGTATATATATTTATAGAAATCTACTGCAAAGTCATGAATGTTATGTCTCCTTTATGCATATGTGTTTTGTTGCTGTGTTCTGTCATGTTCTTTGCAGGATTGCAGACGGCGGTCGGGTGTGTTTGTCTTGTGCTCTTTTTGTGGATACTGCAATTGTGTTTTGTTGTCTTACTTTCTGTCTTTCCTTTCTTTCTATCCTTTATTTTTTTTAAAATTCATAATGGTGTGAAGAGGATGGCTGTAAGGTGAGAAGGGAGGCCATCTATAAAAGGGAAAAGAAAAAAATAATAAAATAAATCTGGTTTGGTCACATGACCAGGTTTCTGTCACCTCAGCCAGCCTTGGACCGTCTCCGCTGATCACCCCAACTCTCCTCCACCTGTACCGCTGCAGCAGCTTCACCACCGCCTGGTTCAGGGTTCGGATCGACGGCACCGTGCTAAACAGGTTCTTGGACCACTTCTTGTTGGACAGGCTGGGGGGCGGAGCCACGAAGGACACCTGTGACATCAGAGGAACATGAAACCAGGAGTCGACCTTGAACTGTGGAGGAATCTGATGAAGAGGACGGATGATGCACCTGGACCAGGCTGAGAGCCGGCAGCGCTCGAGCGATGAGCGCCGCCACAGGTGGACACGCCCCTCCGATCATCAGCAGGTACCTGGGCCCCGCCCACATGGTGTCAAACAGGACTCTGAGGGCCTCAGCAGGGTCACACTGAAGAAACAACACATAAAGAACCCCTGAAACTCTTCATCAGCTGCTCCTCATCATCAGAAAGGCTCCAGCTGTTGAGCCTTTGAAGCATGAATGCATGTCGCCCGCCGCCTGTCCGTGTTGAGCAACAAGCACACACTTTGTTTGGATTTACGAACTTTTAAAAACCCGTTTATATTTTTATGTTTTCATCTTTTTGATAATTTGCTGCTTGAACATTAAAACTTGACCTGCAGAAAAATAAAAACTTGATTCTGCTCGTCAAAACAAATAAAGCAGAAAAATCACTATCAGATAAATTAAGACACAAAACAACTTCAGGCTGAAAGTTGATCACTTTGAATCCAACAGAACCAGAAGTTGAGCAGATGGTTCTTCAGCACCGACCCACCTGAGAGTCCAGCAGCTGCAGCTGGATCTCATAGTTCCCCAGCGGTTCTGGTTGTTCCTGCAGGTCCTGCAGAGCCATTCTGACTGCTGGAACCAGTCCTGCGCTCAGGTTCTCCCTCCCCGACCCAGAACTGACCGGCATCATCCACAGAACAGGCACGGGATGCCTAACCCGGGTCAGAACCGGCACGACTGGGAGAGCACTAATCAGCAGCAGCATTATCACCCCCTGAATGTGTCCAAACCGAGCCATGCTGCGGTCCGACTGCAGAACCTCCGATCAGAACCTGCGGTCCGACTGCAGAACCTCCGATCAGAACCTGCGGTCCGACTGCAGAACCTCCGATCAGAACCTGCGGTCCGACTGCAGAACCTCCGATCAGAACCTGCGGTCCGACTGCAGAGACAGTAATCCCTTTGAGCCTTAAGCAGCCGAGGACTAAGGAGACCCGCGGAGGAGATAAAAGGATCAGCAGCAGAACCAGATGTCACCAAGAACCATGAAAACATGAACAAACCATATGAGCTTTTTTACTTTATAGTAATCATAATCTGAACTGTATGGATTCAGTACACTGATGCTGCTCAATAATCCAGAAAAATCCAAAATAGCTAAGTCTGGTCCTCTGGACATAAAAAAAAGTAGAAACGTTTTGTCTTTCATCCGAAAGACGAAACGTTTCTACTTTTTTTTTTTGGAATGTCCAGAGGACCAGACTGAACTTTTTTGGATGTGTGGATTAAGGTGGTTCTGACAGTCCTGGACTGTGGATCAGTTCTGAGTTCAGTCCCAAACAAATGGATCAAAGTTCTGACTTCTGCTGCAGTTCATCTTCATGTTTGTACAAAACTTTCATCTTCTGTGCTCATCACACAGTGCTGCTTGAAAGTTTGTGAACTCTATAATTTTCTATATTTCTGCATCAATATGATCCAAAACAACATCAGATTTTCACACAAGTCCTAAAAGTAGATGAAGAGAACCAGTTAAACAAATGAGACAAAAGATTATACTTTGTCATTTATTTATTTTCACTCAACCTTTATTTCTACAGGTTAGTGTCATTGAGCCTCAAAGACTCATTTACAAGAGAGACCTGATTTAAACAAAGAACAGATGAGGCATAGACAATCATATAAAACATAAAATGAAAGTAAATAGAAGAAATGAAATAAAACCAAACAACAGCTGCATTGTAAACATGTAAAATGCTATAAACAGGAACATGTCTGAGTTGGTTTTTCGTAAAATTAATAATCGTAAAATAATAATAATCGTAAAATTATTGAACATTAGTCGTAAAATTATTGAGGACAATGATCCAACATTACATATTTGTGAGTTGTAAAAATATGTGAACCTCTAGGATTATCAGTTAATTTGAAAGTGAAATTAGAGTCAGGTGTTTTCAGTCAATGGAATGATGATCAGGTGTGAGTGGCACCTGTTTGATATAAAGAACATAATCTAAAGTCTGCTCTTGAGAGAGACAAGTTGAGCATGGGATTTTGTTTGGCAACAACACAACCCTTTGAGGACGTATTTTGGGATTTTGTTAGTGGCTGGTTTGGCATAAACTGGTATGTGAATGGCTCAGAATGGATACGCAGGCAGGGCCTAATGAGGACGATATGGATTATGATGGATGGAAGACAGTCAAAGGGAGAGGTAGAGGAGGTGGTAGAGGTAAGATGAATGAAAGAAGAGTGTTTGACAACCAGAAAAATAAACGAGTTAGATGGAAGTAGCTCTGAAGAAGAGAGAGTGGTCAGACGTAAGGTAGAGATGGGTGAACATAAAAGAATATTGAAGTTTAGGAATGAGGAAGAACAGAGCCCCATAAGTCCAATCATTCTGTCAAAAGAGATAAAAAAAGAAGATTGGAGAGGTAGAAATGGTGAAAGTGTTGAGAGATGGAAATGTAATGGTGATTTGCAAAACTGAAGAACAGAAAAGAAAGACACTGTTGAAAGCATTTGCAAAAAAATGGTGGTGGAAAGAGGTTCTAGGTGAAAACAAAATAATTTGAGGTGTGATTCATGGCATACCATTAGATGAGGATTTGGATAAATTAAAACGAAACATAGTTGTGCTCATGTGAAAGACAAAGAGATTAACAAAAAATCTAAATGGAGAACGAGTAGGAAGTGTGTCAGTATTGAGTTTTCTGAGAATTTTCTGCCACAAAGAATCAAAACAGGTTTCCTGAGTTTCCCAGTGAGGCCTTTCATCCCACCACCACTACGTTGTTTCAAGTGTCAGAGATATGGGCGTATAGCTGCTGTATGCAACAGAAAACAAAGGTGTTCAAATGGTGGAGGAGACCATAAAATTGAAGAGTGTAAGGATGATGTACAGGAAAAGTGCTGTAATTGTGGTGGGTAACACAGGGTAACATATGGGGGTTGGGAGGTAAAGAAGGGCAAAGGAAATCCAGCAGATCAAAATGACAAAAAACACAAGTTATGTTGAGGCAGTCAGGAGTGTCCAGGGACAACGGACAAAAGATACAGATGAAAAGGAAAGAAAACCAACAGCAAAATGATAGATTCAGAAGAAAACATTACTGTGGCTGTGGAAAAACTTATATTATTCATAGCATGTGTTATTAATTGCACAGATCAAGCCAAACACAAAACAGAAAAGATTAAAATACATATGCAAAATGTATTTTTATTTTTTTAGAATGTAAAAGTATGTTATTCAAAGTGTTGAGCATAATTTTGATGTTTACTGTACATGTATATGTAATGCCATAATAAATGTATGTTTATACTGTTTGAAAACTGCCTCTGTTTTCACAATATGGTGGGTTGCCAGTTGGTCTTGTTTTCATGGAGCTGGTCGCTTGTTTCTATCGCAAGATCTGGCAACACTGGTCAGGGACTCCCACCCAGTGCGGTTACAGTGCAAGGTGTGCTTGGTCCTTTGACTCGACTCGCAAGGATCTTTGGCAATACAATCTACTGGCCATGGCCCATGAGGCATAATCTGAACTGGAATGAACCAGAATGACTGGTGGGTTGATTGATGAGGAAGAAATGAACTGGACACCTGTAAGTGAAAGGGGAAAAGGTGGAATGGGAAAAGAGCAGACGTTCAAGTGGGAAATGAGAGAGCATGAGAAAGTGATGATTTTCAATCTGATGTTAGAAAGAGGGTGATGACGAGGGAAGAATTTAAAGTCATTTTTAAGTTCAAAGAAGGTACATCAAGTGTTAGTTCAGTATTTTGACCTCAGCGTTGAGAAATACGACAGGTGATATAGAGATGGCTATAAGGTTTTGTGGGATGGGTGTCTTCTTATAACGTGTAGAAATGTAGAGCAAAAGAACAAAGCAGTGAAGGTGCAAACGGAGCAAAAAGGCAATAATCGAGTGGTTGGTGCACGTTAGGAGAGTAATTTCAAGGATCCCCATTGGAGAAAATCTAGTTGAGCTCAAACAACAGCTAAAAGGGGGAAACATTGTAGATATCAGACGACTCCAAGCCGTACGCGAAGGAGTCAAAGTTACAGTGAGTCTGTTTTGAAGTTCTGCTGACTAAAGTGATGGTATTTGAGCTTTAACGTACGAGAGTTCCTCCTATAAGATGTTTCAAGTGTCTTCGTTATGGACCTATTGCTAATGTATGAAAGTCAAGCAGAGGTGTGGAAGATGTGGAGAACATGCATATGGTCAGTGTGGTGCAAAGGTTACGGTAAAGTGCTGTAATAGTGTGTGCGTGTGTGTGTGCGTGTGTGTGGGGTCATACGGCTGCTTATGGAGGTTGTGTTGTGAGGAAGAAAGCTGTAGACATCCAGCAGTTAACAAGTGGAAATTTTAATTTCTGAAGCTGTAAAAATTTACAAAAGTAGTGAGAAGATAGTTTCATCCCATCAAGGAAGGCCCTCAGTGGTCCTTCTGGTCAAGTGCATCAAATCGGTTCTGAAATTAAGTTAGTGAAGTTTCTTATGTCAGATTTGTTCAGATCAAATCAAGAGTAAAACTGAAAAGATCTAGTTAGTGGTTAAGGCAGCAGAATTTTTTTTAAATACACAAAATATTTCATAGGAAAAAATTCCATGCAGACCTTAGTTAGAATACCTGTGAGCAAACCTCTCACTTAATGTTAACACTCCATTGAAATTCTACAAGTTTATTAGCAAACGGTCAAGAGTTTAAAGGTTTTCTGGAAAATTTAGAAGAGACCAGATGTCATATGTGTTCAGGAGACGTGGCTTAAACCTCAATTCATAATTAAAGATTATACAGCATTACATGAAGATAGATGCAGTGGAAATGGAGGAGGGTGCAACATTTGTCAGGCAAGGTCACACCAGGTACTGAAAGCAAAGGTTCACATGCTTTTACCACTCACAGATATGCAATATTGATAATTCTAATGAATGAATAAATGATTAAGTATAATATTTTGTTCTCATTTGTTTGACTGGGTTATCTTTATCAGCTTTTGGGACTTGTGTGAAAATCTGAAGGTGTTTTTGTGAATAGGTAGTTTATTTATAGCACTTATCACGGACATAAAATCACAAAGTGCTGAACAATAAAAATCAACGTTAAATTATACAAAGAATGTAAGAAGCACAATAAAATCCTGACATCAAAACCTGGGAGAGTAAAAGTGTTTTCAGTTTCTTTTTACAAACCTCCAGAGTCTGAAGCTGCAGGTCAAACTGTTCCACAGCCTGGGGTCCACTGACTCAAAGGTCCTGTCCTCTTTAGTTTTCAGCCACGAACGTGGAACATTCTGAGTCTGGGACTCAAGGCCACGAGCAGCAGAACGTTTGGTTAGATGCCGAAAAGAATGCACAGGAGCCATTTAAAGCTCTGAACGTCCATGTAAGACCTTTGAAACAGATTCTAGACTCCACTGGGAGCCAGTGTAGTGAATATAGAACCAGAGTGATGTGGCAGTATTTGATGAGAAGTCTGGCAGTATTCTGTATCACTTGTAGACGTGAGACAGAATACTTGTCCAGGCAGGTAAAAGGACAGTAGTCCAGACGTGATGACACAAAAGTGTGAATAATTTTCTCTAGGTCAACGTCAATTTTATTTATATAGCACATAAAAACAACCGAAGCCGAGCAAAGTGCTGTACAGTTAAAAAATTAAAAAACAACAGAGTAAAATGCATCTAGTGCCACTGAAACATAATAAAATTATCAGTAAATATACAACAACAATAAAATCTGTTCAAAATTTGTTCTCAGACTCTGCGTGGATGAAACACCAAGTAAAACAGATGAGTCTTGAGCAAAGATTGAAAAGTCTCAACAGTCTGAGCGCTCTTTAAATTCTCAGGTAAACTGTTCCACAGCTTTGGAGCAGCAACCACAAAAGCCCGATCACCTCTGGACTTCATTCTGGATCTGGAGACATCTAAGAGAAACTGGTTGGTAGACCAGAGTGCTCTTACAGGAGTGTAGATGTTAATAAGATCACATAAATATGATGAGGCCAGATCTTTAAAGATTTTAAAAACAAGCAATAAAATCTTAAAATCAATCCGAGAGTGGACAGGGAGCCAGTGAAGAGAAGCCAGGACCGGACAGGGGTTATGTTCCCTGACTACCTGAGAGCTCCACAGTCACTGGTTGACTTTAAAAGCAGCATAAAGACTTTTCTTTTTAAGCAAGCCTATTCTGCCTCCACATGATTTTATCTTTGATCTTAGTTGATATTATTATTGATTTTATCACTTGTTTTATTTTAATCTTTGCTTTGTTACACTTTGTAGCACTTTGAGATTTTTATTAATGAAAAGTGCATTATAAATGGAATTCATTATTATTATTATGTGTTCATATTTTTTAGTTGAAGTTAAAAGACGAGCTACTGCATTCTGGACAGATTGTAAACGATGCAAAGATGATTTGTCTAAACCAACATACAGTGAATTACAATAGTCCAAGCGAGAAGTAATAAAAGCGTGAATCACCTTTTCAAGGTCTCTGAAAGAGAGACAAGACTTCACCTTGGCAATGAGTCTTAGCTGGAAGAAACCGGATTTAACTACAGCATTTATCTGTTTGTCTAACTTAAAAGCACTGTCAAAAATAACTCCCAGATTCCTGACATTGGAGTGGCTGTATGAAGCCAAGGGGCCAAGAACATTTAGGGTGTTACATTTGCCAAAGCTGATGGCTTCCGTTTTATTTTCATTTAGATTTAGAAAATTAAGTTTTAACCAGATTTTAATGTCATTCAGACAGTCCAGGAGTGGATCCAGTGGAGTGACCCTGTCTGACTCAATTGGAAGATATAACTGTGTATCATCAGCAAAGCAGTGAAAAGGAATGTTGTGTTTTCTAAAAATGGACCCCAAAGGCAACATGTACAAATTAAAAAGCAGTGGACCTAAAATAGACCCTTGAGGGACTCCACAGATCAAAGGAGCTGGAGATGAAGAACAGTTCCCTAAATGAACAGAAAAACTTCTGTCAGTCAGGTAGGATCTAAACCAGGATAAAACTGTGCCTTTGATACCGACCACGTGTTCCAGTCGTGACAACAAGATGTTGTGGTCCACAGTATCAAAGGCAGCAGAAAGGTCTAAAAGCACTAAAACAGCAGATCCTCCTGCATCAACAGTTAAAAGAAGGTCATTAAAAACTCTTAAAAGGGCTGTCTCTGTGCTGTGGCCTGATTTAAAACCTGACTGGAATTTTTCACCAATGCTGTTGGCAGTTGGCAGAGGTCAACTCTGGAGATCAAAGGTCGTATTTTAGAAACGTTTCTTAAATGAAAGAAACAAGAACGGGAAATATCTCTAATGTGAGACTCTAAACCTAATGATGAGTCAAATGTGACTCCTAGATTTTTTACTTTTGATTTGACTGCTGGGCAGAAAGAAACAACTGTCTGATTGCCCTGATGCTGCTCAATAATCCAGGTAGAAAAATCTAAAAAATCTAAGTCTGCTCCTCTGGACATTCAAAAAACAAAAAAATTGTAGAAACGTTTCGTCTTTTGTCCGAAAGACTTCCTCAGTCTGAGATGCTGTAGCACCTTCTCACGTCTGCACCCACTGTGGGAGGGTGCTATTTATAAGACTGAGCTGAATACAGCACCTCAGACTGAGGAAGTCTTTCGGACAAAAGACGAAACGTTTCTACAATTTTTTTGTTTTTTGAATGTCCAGAGGACCAGACTTAGCTTTTTTAGAACTGTCTGATTGATTCTAAGTCATTTATGCAGAAATATAGAAAAGTATAAAATAATTCACAAACTTTCAAGCACCACCGTGGTTTTATTTCTCTTATGGAAAAACATCCAAACCTGCCGGTCAGTTTCACTCCCAGCAGTTCATCAGCCGGAGAGCCACAGGAAAACTTCAAAATAATTCATGTGCAGGCCAAAGGAAACGGTTTATTTTTGTGTCTTGTCTTCAGACGGCCACATCCAGAAACATCTTAACGCACTCGGTTCATCCTGAAACATCTTAACGCACTCGGTTCATCCAGAAACATCAGCCGTGAGCCGCACTCGGTTCATCCTGAAACATCTTAACGCACTCGGTTCATCCTGAAACATCTTAACGCACTCGGTTCATCCTGAAACATCTTAACGCACTCGGTTCATCCTGAAACATCAGCCGTGAGCCGCACTCGGTTCATGCTCCACGTTCACAGAAAATAGGTTTTTTTTTTTTACAAAAGAAACTTCGGGTCAGAATAAACCAGCAGCAAACATCTGGACTGACCCTGAAGAACTGAGACCACCTGAACCCGTCTAACACGGAGCTGGGAGTAAAAACTGAACTTGGTTTGAAGCAGCAGAATAAAGATCATGATCATCTGCAGGTGAGACGCTGTCTCTTCACGTCCCCTCGTCTAACTGTGTCCTTTAGTGGACTCTCTGGAGCGTCCATGTTGACGGCTGGGTCCTTTCCCTCTGCCTCCTCCTCCTCCTCTCTTCCTCCGGGGTCCGGCTCGTGGTCCCATGAACCCCCCGCCCTCCTCCCTGCTGGCGGCCTGAGCCCACAGGACGTCGTAGCGGCCGGGCGCCTGGTACCCCGGCTGGCGGCCGTCCAGCGGCTCCCTGGAGAGGAGGATCCAGATGGAGGGCAGGTTCCTGCTGACGGTGAGGCTGTCGAGGCCTCCGGTGGGCTCCAGAGGCTCCCACACCTCCTGCACGGTGCCGTAGGTCAGCCTGGTGAGCTGGTGGAGCCCCTTCACCCGCCGCTTCACCACCTCCACGCACGTGACTGCTTTGGACACGCCTTTCCCCGTGGCGGTGAAGATGATCTGCTTGGAAAGCGGCCGACCTGGCGCCTCCTGTTGTCCCTCCTCACTCCCTCCCTCAGGTCGGCCCCCCTCCGCCTCCTCCTCCGCCTCCCGTCGGGGGTTGGCCTCCATGCGGCTCAGGGCGAAGCGCAGCAGGTTCCGGATCTTGCTACCATCTTTAACCCGAACCTGTGGCGTGTCGGAGGCGAGGCCAGAGAACGGACAGACGGACGGTTGCTCCACGACCCGAGCTTTGCTGTAGTTCTCCATCTGCACACATTATTGATTACTGAATATTTAAAACACATCAATCTGATCAGTGGTCAACACACATCATCTTAGAATTTCTGTTTGTCAAATATATAGAAATTTTAAACTAAAAATTTGATCAAACAGTTATTAAATAAACAATATTTATGATTTATTGACTAATTAAAAACGTGAAATTATTACAAAACACCTGAAAGTCCTGTTCAGTACATTAAACTTAAACCCGTTTTCCTGCAGTACTTTTCATTTTAATCTACTTATGTTTTATTACTGCTGCATTTATGTAATGTAGGATCAAACTTTTTGTTTATTCAGTTTTCAAATGAAGCAGGATGTTACAATTATAACTCATTAATACAAGTACAGATCTAAATTATCTTTATGTGAATGAACTTCAAATCTCAATGTCCTGATGCTGCACGCTCAATAATCCAGGTAGACAAATCTAACAAAGTCAGGCCAGGTCCTCTGGATGGATTAAAATAAAAAAAAACTTAATGAAAGGTTTTGTCTTTAATCCAAAAGACTTCGTCAGTCTGAGCTGTATACTCAGAATAAACTCAGAGACATTCTAGTTCTGGATGTCAACAACAAACTGGTTGATCCAATGTGAGAAGGTGCTGTTTATAAGACTGAGTTTGTTGCAGCTCCTCAGACTGAAGAAGTCCTTTGGATTAAAGATGAAATATTTCAACAAGTTTTTTTAATTTAATCCGTCCAGAGGACCCGACTGATCTTTGTTAGATTTAAGTCTCAGTATTTAATTTAATCCCAACTTTACCAACATTTTAAACTTCACGTCTCTAAACGAACTCTTAATTTTTTTTTAAAATTAGTATGAATCATTTGTGAATGTCAATTGTTGTCACTGTTGTCTTCATTCTTTGTTAAAACCAGGTCTCTTGTAAATCAATCCTCGTGGCTCAATGGGATTAACCTGTAGAAATAAAGGTTGAATGAAAAAAAAAACTGATCAGAAAGACTGAGCACACCAAACTGTTAAAAAAATCCATGTTTTCCCCAGAATTTCCTAAAAAATTACATATTTCTGTTAATATTTAGATTTTACCTCGAAGATTTGAGTTTTAAAAACTGTTCGGGGTTAAACGAGTAACCTTTAAGTTTGCACTATTAATGTTGCATATGTGTATTTGGCTGTAAAACTTAGCCATGCCATAGCAGTTTGATGTTCTTTGAAAGAGGGAGGTAGTGTAGTACTTGTATGTATTCGCAAAAGATTGGACTGAATAATTATCCTTCATTAAGAGATGAGTTATGTTAAAGTTCCAAGCAGGGTGTTGAAAGTAAAAAAAAAAAAAAACTGTTTGAGTAACCTTTAAGTTTGCACTATGAATGTTGCATATGTGTATTTGGCTGTAAAACGTAGTCATGCCATAGTAGTTTGATGTTCTTTGAAAGAGGGGGGTAGTGTAGTACTTGTATGTATTCGCTTATGCTTGCATTATTTCCCATACTGGTTAGACAGACCTGAGTTTAAGTGTTACTGTGCATTTACCTCGTTAACGGAACTCTGCATGCTGCGGTTGTGTGTTCCGGGGGACTGTTTTGTGTGTGACTCAGTTTTGATGCTCGATGACTCTGGTGTGGACGTATCCACCATAGATATCATATATACACTAGATAACCCATAGCTTGCTCCGGCGCAGGATTTAGGGCAGCCATCTTGGCGCTGTCGTCCGCTCCACTCAGCCTTATATATTTGACAGGCACAATAAAGTATCAGCGCATTTAATCAATCATAACACGCTGAATAGTAATCCCATTGTCACATATTTAAATTTTAGGCATACAGCAATTAAAACTGCATGTATAGGAACGTATAGTTTAGCATATTTAAATAATTTTGGTGGAATACAAAACTGTACTGTTTAGCAAGATACAACCAAAGATGCAATTTATTCACACACACATTATGTATACATATTCAGATACTGTATAATACATATATATTCAGATAAGCATATATATAACTATATAAATACATACTATATAACTATATATAGAACTATATATATAACTACTGTATATATATATATATATATATAATATATATAATATATATATATGTATATATATATTAGATATATAGTATATATATATATATATATATATA
>JBBPBX010041676.1:0-12485 GCA_038048925.1 Garcialebias charrua | reverse complement strand
TATATATATATATATATAGTTATATTTATATATACTGTAGTATGTATTTATATAGTTATATATATGCTTATCTGAATATATATGTATTATTACAGTATCTGAATATGTATACATAATGTGTGTGTGCATCTTTGGTTGTATCTTGCTAAACATATATTAAAGTACAGTATTGTATTTGTATTCCACCAAAATTATTTAAATATGCTAAACTATACGTTCCTATACATGCAGTTTTAATAGCTGTATGCCTAAAATTTAAATATGTGACAATGGGATTACTATTCAGCGTGTTATGATTGATTAAATGCGCTGATACTTTATTGTGCCAGCCAAATATATAAGGCTGAGTGGAGCGGACGACAGCGCCAAGATGGCTGCCCTAAATCTCGTCAGCTCCAATAGGCGAGAGCGGGCCATGCGGTATCTAGTGTTCTATATATGATATCTATGGTATCCACAATATTCCTGGAGGCGTCACTGTAGAAGCGAATGTGCATTGAACTTCCGGTCCGACACCGGAAGTGCCTGTTTTCCATAGGCGGAGTATGGATCGCGGGTGTTTTTGAAAGTTATTTTCATTCATTTTATCGGAGCAAACACAGCTTTTGTTTAAACGGAACGTTTACAGAAATGTCCTACCGGGGTTCAGGTACCTGCTGTGCTGTTCGCGGCTGCACCAACAACCGGACCAAGCTAAATCTTTGGCTAAAACAACAGTGTTTTCAACACGGACCCAAAACAAAGAAAGAGTGTTCCTGCATCCTACTCTATGGCTGTGTCTGCGCGATCAGGTAACATCTGTAATTTCTTTTTATTCAGGGAGGGTTTAATAATGAGAGTTTTGGATGATTTACTGTCTTAAAATGATATATGTCAGGCGCGACCAGTATTTTTAGCCGAGATAGATGCTAACAAACCTTAGCCGAGAGGCCGGAGCAAACGCGTTCGCTATTTATGTATTTTTAAATTATGTCAGCGCGATCAGGTCACATCTGTTATTTCTTTTTATTCGGGGAGGGATATTAATGAGAGTTTTGGAAGATTTACTGTCTTAAAACGATAGATCTCAGACGCGACTGGTATCTTTAGCCGAGATAGCAGCTAACAAACCTTAGCCGAGAGGCCGGAGCAAACACGTTCGCTATTTATGTATTTTTAAATTATGTCTGCGCGATCAGGTCACATCTGTTATTTCTTTTTATTCGGGGAGGGATATTAATGAGAGTTTTGGAAGATTTACTGTCTTAAAACGATAGATCTCAGACGCGACTGGTATCTTTAGCCGAGATAGCTGCTAATAAACCTTAGCCGAGAGGCCGGAGCAAACGCGTTATTTTTAAATTATGTCTGCGCGATCAGGTAACATCTGTAATTTCTTTTTATTTGTCCCTCCTCTTTTAACAAAACGAGTGGTGTTCCCACATTTTTAATGAACTAAAACAACAAAGTTTGGACTGTCTTCAACTGTATTACTCGCATGTAAACAAACGGTGTTTCCGGTCAACCGGAAGTCGTGTGCACATTTCGCGCAAAGCATCATGGGACGTAGGAATAATGTGGATAAGTTCGTCTGCATCGGCGTTAGAGCACAAACATAACCATTCAGTTATACTTCTGTTATCTTCATTAAAAGAAGATCAGCGTTATCCTCTCCTGGAGTGATTATTATTCTGCGTCTCTACAATCCGCCCGTTGGCTCCATAACAACTCTGTGGTTGCCATAACAATATATATATATATATATATATATATATATATATATATATATATATATATATATATATATATAGACAATATAAAAAAACAGCTCGAGCTGTTTCAAAAAACTGACAAAACGTTTAAAACAGAAAAATAAACCAGTGTGAAAATACTTTGTGTAGAAACTGGCAGATGGCAAAGGGAACGTTTGTTGAACGTTCTAAGAACGTTAGGTTAGAACGTTATATCTAGGTTTGTTCAAACGTTAGTCAAAACCTTCAAAGAACGTTCTAAGAACGTTGTGATCTAACAGAACCATGTAAGAACCATACCAGAACGTTAGTTAACGTTCTCTGTTACTTGGGACGGCTAGCCTGAATCGGAAGCTACTTCAGCTTCGTGCTAGCCTGTATAAATAAAGGTTGAATGAATGAATGAATAGGCAGAAATATTCTCGAAAATTCAACATTTGAACTTAAGTTTGACAGCGAGCTGCAACTATTTCAACACATTTATTAAAACCAGGAGGTTTTAACCATCAAGATGCTCATTTTTCAGATATCTGTTATGATTAATCACGCCCGGTGTTCTTCAGAAAAAAGATAAATTCAGGACGAGAATAAACCTTGAACCAAACCACACGGACTGAAAGATACAGAAACATGTAATGTTAAAAAATAATTAAAAAATAATCATGTTATGTTACAGACCACACCATAAAACACGACACATTTCTTACCTTTCATATATTTTTACTAATCTCTCCACATGTTTACTTCCACTGCATCGGTTCAAGCTGCCGTAAAACGAGCAGCGCTGCCGTAAAATGAGCGTCGCTGCCGTAAAATGAGCCTCGCTGCCGTAAAATGTGCGTCGCTGCCGTAAAATGAGTGCTGGGCCTGGTTGGTTTGTAGTTCTTCCGATTCGTTTCGGCTGCTGATCAGCGATTAGCCGAAATGTAAATTAACAAACACAAATATTTAGATATATTTTAAACATAAAATAAAGTCAGATTATTTGTTGTTTATAAAATGCTCCTTCACAATAAAAGTGGGGCGATTCTAGATTAATCTGCTCTTTAGGGCAACACTGGGGGCTATGCATGCAAAGCCCCCAGTGTACTGTTGACTCTTAGCTTGAACAACACATTAGAAACATTTGCAAAGTGGGGAGGAAACATTGAAGGCAGCAGACCAAGAAGTGATTTAAAGATTGCAATTGCAGCTGTGTCGCTTTTGTAAATGGGCCCTCGAGGCTCAATGAGATTTACCTGACTAAATAAAGGTTGAATGAGAATGAATTTAAAGATGAAAATGTACCAGTAAGAGAGTCAAAGTCAACTTTATTGTCAGAACTGCAATATGCACAGCATTCAATGTGTGTAGCGCTTTGAGATTTTCACTAATGAAAAGCGCGTTATAAATTGAATTCATTATTATTATTATTATTACAGGACATACACAGGACCGAAATTGCGTTTATCTCAGTCCCTCGGTGCAACAGTAACCATCTAAACACTAAAACATTTAATAAACATAAGCATAAAATAGTAAAAGTGTAACACTGTCCTGAGTTTTTTCATAATAGTATAAAAGTATGAAAATTTACACCAACACTGAAACACCAAACACCCCTAAAACACCAAACACCCAATGAACATAAGCATAAAATGAAATAATAAAAGTGTAATACTGTCCTGAGTTTTTGCATAGTAGTATAAAAAGTATAAAAAGTATATCTATAAAATAAACTGAAGGTTCTAGCATTGACATTTGCAAAGAGTGGCACAGCAGCATATGAGTTAATGTACACAGTATATGTATGAGGTAGTTGATGTTGGTATAGAGGCAAAGTGGCATATGCAGTAAGGCACATAAGGCACATTTGGCATCCTTAGATAAGGCTAGTCAGAGAATACTGTATATGTATCAGCAGTAGTGTAGATATAAAAGTAGTGTAAATGTAAACAGTAGTAATAAATGTAAACCGTATTAATAAATGTAAACAGTGAATGTAAACAGTAGTATGACTATAGGCAGTAATGTAATACAAACATTAGTGCAAATATGAGAAGTAGTGCAAACTGAATGAGCACATGACCGAGAGTTTAGTGAATAACCCGTTTGATGACACAGGGTCCAGTGTTTGTGTCTGTGGGAAGTTAATGATAACTAGTGAATACAGGGTGCAGTGGTGGAGAAAGTACTCAAACACTGTACTTAAGTAAAAGTACAAATAAACAGACACAAATCTACTCTAGTAAAAGTAGAAGTACCATATTAATATTTTTAGTAAAGTAAATAAGTACTTGCTTTTAAAAATACTTAAAGTATTAAAGTAAAAGTACTTGCTGAATGTATTAACTAATGCAATGGTCTACAATACCATTAAGTGTGCGTACTGTATGCATATTTTCTGTAATACATTAATAGTGTTGAGTCATTTTAATGAACAATGCTGCAGATAATACATGTTTTTATTGTGTTTACTCTGTGACACAGTTCACACTTGGACTTGTGATTCTGTGTGTCAGAATTTCAGTGATGAGTTAAATACCATTAAGCAAAATAAGAAAGAGGAATGATTATATTATTATATTATGGGCCGGCACTTGAATCTACAGGCTGCTGCTGCATCATTCAGTTCTCCAGATGCAGCGCAGGTTTTTAAACTCTGTTAGATATTTCATCTACGCCGTGAGGATGAACGTTTAAAGCCTCGTTCTTCACAGCTCCTCTGAAACAGGAGAAAACAGCAAAACTCCTGACCGGCTCTTATTTCTGTGTTTTACACTCAGACTCTTTGTTTCTGTATAAACAGGTAACTCAGTGGAAAAGACGTGACGCCGGCGCTCCACCTCTGACTTTAATTTGAAACACGTCAGTTTAGCTGCTTAGACACGGTGAGTTCACTGACGAGTGTTTGGAAGATGTTTTTATAAAGACACTTAGAAGAGCTCAGCACTCTGTGAACTTCCATTCAGCCTTTATTTCTACAGGTTAGTTTCACTGAGGCTCGAGGACTCGTTTACAAGAGAGACCTGATTTAACAAAGAACAGACAACGATAGACAATCTTATAAAAGGAAGGTAAAATAAACAAAAACAGCTACATTATAAAACTGTAGGTACTGATACCCTGATGCTGCTCAGTAATCCAGGTAGAAAAATCTAAGTCTGGTCCTCTGGACCAGGTGCTATTTATAAGACTGAGCTGAATACAGCACCTCAGAC
Source organism: Garcialebias charrua (assembly GCA_038048925.1). Lineage (NCBI taxonomy): Eukaryota > Metazoa > Chordata > Actinopteri > Cyprinodontiformes > Rivulidae > Garcialebias > Garcialebias charrua. The sequence continues at coordinate 7,555 of JBBPBX010041676.1, read as the reverse complement.
TGAGGAAGTCTTTCGGACAAAAGAAGAAATGTTTCTACTTCTTCTTTTTTTTTTTTTATGTACAGAGGACCAGACTTAGCTTTTTTAGATGTAAAATACTGAAACAGGAACATGTCTGTTGGTTTTTGCCATGAACTTAGCAGATGTTTTAAACAGATGTTAAGTTCCTGTAGAGGTCAAAGTTGAGAGCTTCAGATCTTTTTGTAAGATGTTTTATAAATCATTCATTCAAGTCACTCTTCTGATGAACTAAATCACAGGAGTTATTTTACATGAAACAAAAACTTCAGTGAATCATAAAGTTTTCTGTTCTTTCTGTTTCTTGGGTTTTGAGTATTAAACGTTACAGAACTGGTATAAATTACCGTAATCTTTTATAAACACAGATGAGTGATTTTTTTAGACTTTTTTTATTAAACGTTACAGAACTGGTATAAATTAATCTTTTATAAACACAGACGAGTGATTTTTGAGACAGTTTTTTAATTAAACATTACAGAACTGGTATAAATTAATCTTTTATAAACACAGACGAGTGATTTTTGAGACAGTTTTTTTATTAAACATTACAGAACTGGTATAAATTAATCTTTTATAAACACAGACGAGTGATTTTTGAGACAGTTTTTTTATTAAACATTACAGAACTGGTATAAATTAATCTTTTATAAACACAGACGAGTGATTTTTGAGACAGTTTTTTATTAAACATTACAGAACTGGTATAAATTAATCTTTTATAAACACAGACGAGTGATTTTTGAGACAGTTTTTTTATTAAACATTACAGAACTGGTATAAATTAATCTTTTATAAACACAGACGAGTGATTTTTGAGACAGTTTTTTAATTAAACATTACAGAACTGGTATAAATTAATCTTTTATAAACACAGACAGAACTGGTATAAATTAATCTTTTATAAACACAGACGAGTGATTTTTGAGACAGTTTTTTTATTAAACATTACAGAACTGGTATAAATTAATCTTTTATAAACACAGACGAGTGATTTTTGAGACAGTTTTTTTATTAAACATTACAGAACTGGTATAAATTAATCTTTTATAAACACAGACGAGTGATTTTTGAGACAGTTTTTTTATTAAACATTACAGAACTGGTATAAATTAATCTTTTATAAACACAGACGAGTGATTTTTGAGACAGTTGTTTTATTAAACATTACAGAACTGGTATAAATTAATCTTTTATAAACACAGACGAGTGATTTTTGAGACAGTTTTTTTATTAAACATTACAGAACTGGTATAAATTAATCTTTTATAAACACAGACGAGTGATTTTTGAGACAGTTTTTTTATTAAACATTACAGAACTGGTATAAATTAATCTTTTATAAACACAGACGAGTGATTTTTGAGACAGTTTTTTTATTAAACATTACAGAACTGGTATAAATTAATCTTTTATAAACACAGACGAGTGATTTTTGAGACAGTTTTTTTATTAAACATTACAGAACTGGTATAAATTAATCTTTTATAAACACAGACGAGTGATTTTTGAGACAGTTTTTTTATTAAACATTACAGAACTGGTATAAATTAATCTTTTATAAACACAGACGAGTGATTTTTGAGACAGTTGTTTTATTAAACATTACAGAACTGGTATAAATTAATCTTTTATAAACACAGACGAGTGATTTTTGAGACAGTTTTTTATTAAACATTACAGAACTGGTATAAATTAATCTTTTATAAACACAGACGAGTGATTTTTGAGACAGTTTTTTTATTAAACATTACAGAACTGGTATAAATTAATCTTTTATAAACACAGACGAGTGATTTTTGAGACAGTTTTTTTATTAAACATTACAGAACTGGTATAAATTAATCTTTTATAAACACAGACGAGTGATTTTTGAGACAGTTTTTTTATTAAACATTACAGAACTGGTATAAATTAATCTTTTATAAACACAGACGAGTGATTTTTGAGACAGTTTTTTTATTAAACATTACAGAACTGGTATAAATTAATCTTTTATAAACACAGACGAGTGATTTTTGAGACAGTTTTTTATTAAACATTACAGAACTGGTATAAATTAATCTTTTATAAACACAGACGAGTGATTTTTGAGACAGTTTTTTTATTAAACATTACAGAACTGGTATAAATTAATCTTTTATAAACACAGACGAGTGATTTTTGAGACAGTTTTTATTAAACATTACAGAACTGGTATAAATTAATCTTTTATAAACACAGACGAGTGATTTTTGAGACAGTTTTTTTATTAAACATTACAGAACTGGTATAAATTAATCTTTTATAAACACAGACGAGTGATTTTTGAGACAGTTTTTTTATTAAACATTACAGAACTGGTATAAATTAATCTTTTATAAACACAGACGAGTGATTTTTGAGACAGTTTTTTTATTAAACATTACAGAACTGGTATAAATTAATCTTTTATAAACACAGACGAGTGATTTTTGAGACAGTTTTTTTATTAAACATTACAGAACTGGTATAAATTAATCTTTTATAAACACAGACGAGTGATTTTTGAGACAGTTTTTTTATTAAACATTACAGAACTGGTATAAATTAAAGCTGCTATATGTAACTTTTCTAACAATATATTTTTAACATATTTCTTCACTCTGTCACTAGATTGATGTTAGAGAGGTAATCTCTGAAAAAAACTAAAAAAAAATATTGTCCCCTTGCTTCTCCAGGTGGTAAATAAGCATTTCTAAAAAGAAAAAGTGACCCGCCATTTTCCAGCCAATAAAAACAAAGTTTGTAACCAGCCAATAAAAACCGAGCTTGAATTCGAATCAGCCAATAAAAACAGAGCTTGAATTTGAATTTTAACAGACCACAAGGGGGCAGTGCCATATATGGCTCTGAGGGGGAGGGATCAGAATGCTTTGCTTGTTGAAATTTTTTCTAAGTGCTGATGTTCTACAGAAACTGCAGACTCCACCTTTAATCTTTTATAAACACAGACGAGTGATTTTTTTAGACTTTTTATTAAACGTTACAGAACTGGTATAAATTAACGTAATCTTTTATAAACACAGACGAGTGATTTTTGAGACAGTTTTTTTTATTAAACATTACAGAACTGGTATAAATTAATCTTTTATAAACACAGACGAGTGATTTTTGAGACAGTTTTTTTATTAAACATTACAGAACTGGTATAAATTAATCTTTTATAAACACAGACGAGTGATTTTTGAGACAGTTTTTTTATTAAACATTACAGAACTGGTATAAATTAATCTTTTATAAACACAGACGAGTGATTTTTGAGACAGTTTTTTTATTAAACATTACAGAACTGGTATAAATTAATCTTTTATAAACACAGACGAGTGATTTTTGAGACAGTTTTTTTATTAAACATTACAGAACTGGTATAAATTAATCTTTTATAAACACAGACGAGTGATTTTTGAGACAGTTTTTTTATTAAACATTACAGAACTGGTATAAATTAATCTTTTATAAACACAGACGAGTGATTTTTGAGACAGTTTTTTTATTAAACATTACAGAACTGGTATAAATTAATCTTTTATAAACACAGACGAGTGATTTTTGAGACAGTTTTTTTATTAAACATTACAGAACTGGTATAAATTAATCTTTTATAAACACAGACGAGTGATTTTTGAGACAGTTTTTTTATTAAACATTACAGAACTGGTATAAATTAATCTTTTATAAACACAGACGAGTGATTTTTGAGACAGTTTTTTTATTAAACATTACAGAACTGGTATAAATTAATCTTTTATAAACACAGACGAGTGATTTTTGAGACAGTTTTTTTATTAAACATTACAGAACTGGTATAAATTAATCTTTTATAAACACAGACGAGTGATTTTTGAGACAGTTTTTTTATTAAACATTACAGAACTGGTATAAATTAATCTTTTATAAACACAGACGAGTGATTTTTGAGACAGTTTTTTTATTAAACATTACAGAACTGGTATAAATTAATCTTTTATAAACACAGACGAGTGATTTTTGAGACAGTTTTTTTATTAAACATTACAGAACTGGTATAAATTAATCTTTTATAAACGCAGACGAGTGATTTTTGAGACGTTTTTCTTTCCTCACTGCACCTGAATGCAACAGTGGCAGCTGATCTCCATCACTTGTGTTTCAGAGGATCTGTCGTCCAATCAGAAGCTTCCGCGGCCCGTTACCTGCGCGCCCGGTCGGGTCCGAGGACTCCTGGTTCCGCCTGAGCCGCTGGACGAGGAGGAAGAAGAGGGTGAAGAGGTTTCTTCTCACGGTGACTCAGCAGCTCTGGGGGTTTATAACGAGGTGGAGATGCTCGCTGTGCCACCGCGGAGACGATGGCCTGGCTCCTCTTCATCACCTGCGTCCTGGTCTGCCTCCAGCCGCTGCGCGTGGAAGCCTCAGGTAAACTCACCTGAACAAACCGTGTGATGACCAAAGCTCGACTCCATCAGGGTTCGGGCCGAGACCAGAACTCTTTGTTCTGACAGAGTTAACATTAGTTCAACTTTTATTCAAACAACAACAGGTAGATGAACCTAAAACATTGAGTGCACACCTGGATAACAGGTAGATTTAAGTTTGAACAAACTTTAGGAGGTTTCAGATGTTTTCAGTGAAACTAGTTTTAGTTAAGTTGTCAGAATCTGAAATTGATTTATTTTGTTCAAGTTGTACCATCATCATCATCATCCTCTCAGGTAATCATCTACAGGTGTGTGTGCTTACCCTCAGCCAAAGGTGGCTTGTTTAGGAAGATGCCTCACTCTGTACAATCTTGTTGTACAAACTGGTGTATGAATGGGTGGATGGTTGGTAGGTCTTTATCCGTGCTGAGCTGGTAGAGTTTTTTGACTTTATCATAGAATGTCCTAAGACAAAATGTGATAGATTCTTTTTTGAATACCAATGATTATCCGACTGTATGTTCCTTTTTTTCCATATCTGATTGTCTGGCGGCGCGATTTAATTATTGCTGCGGCTTTCCGTGCGTACGTCCCTCTTAGGATGGTGCGCGCGCCAATTGCAATGTTTTGTACCTTGGTGAAAATATGCCAATAAAGATATATTCTATTCTATTCTATTCTATTCTATTCTACTGTAAAGCGCTTTGGGGCCCCTCAAAGGGGGCTGGAAAGCGCTATATAAGTAAGCTCCATTTACCATTTGTTCTTATTTCAGCTTTTTCCTGTTCAGGTGTCTCCACAGCAAGTCATCCTCCTCCATCTCACTCTGTCCTTCATCTGTCCTCTGTGTCCTCTGTCCTCACTCCAACTACCTCCATGTCCTCTCTAACTGCATCCATATGTCTCCTCTTTGTCTTTTTCCTGAAGCTGCATTTCTAACATCCTTCTACCAATATACCCACTGTCTCTCCTCTGGACATGTCCAAACCACTGTCCCTCCTCTGGACATGTCCAAACCACTGTCCCTCCTCTGGACATGTCCAAACCATCTCAGTGTGTCCTCCCTAACTTTATCTCCCAGTTGTTCAACATGTGCTGTACCTCTGATGATCTCATTCCTGATCTTATCCATCCTTGTCACTCCTAAGGAGAACCTCAACATCTTCATTTCTGACACTTCCAGTTCTGTCTCCTGTCTTTTTGTCCATGTCTCTGTCTCCTGTCTTTTTGTCCATGTCTCTGTCTCCTGTCTTTTTGTCCATGTCTCTGTCTCCTGTCTTTTTGTCCATGTCTCTGTCTCCTGTCTTTTTGTCCATGTCTCTGTCTCCTGTCTTTTTGTCCATGTCTCTGTCTCCTGTCTTTTTGTCCATGTCTCTGTCTCCTGTCTTTTTGTCCATGTCTCTGTCTCCTGTCTTTTTGTCCATGTCTCTGTCTCCTGTCTTTTTGTCCATGTCTCTGTCTCCTGTCTTTTTGTCCATGTCTCTGTCTCCTGTCTTTTTGTCCATGTCTCTGTCTCCTGTCTTTTTGTCCATGTCTCTGTCTCCTGTCTTTTTGTCCATGTCTCTGTCTCCTGTCTTTTTGTCCATGTCTCTGTCTCCTGTCTTTTTGTCCATGTCTCTGTCTCCTGTCTTTTTGTCCATGTCTCTGTCTCCTGTCTTTTTGTCCATGTCTCTGTCTCCTGTCTTTTTGTCCATGTCTCTGTCTCCTGTCTTTTTGTCCATGTCTCTGTCTCCTGTCTTTTTGTCCATGTCTCTGTCTCCTGTCTTTTTGTCCATGTCTCTGTCTCCTGTCTTTTTGTCCATGTCTCTGTCTCCTGTCTTTTTGTCCATGTCTCTGTCTCCTGTCTTTTTGTCCATGTCTCTGTCTCCTGTCTTTTTGTCCATGTCTCTGTCTCCTGTCTTTTTGTCCATGTCTCTGTCTCCTGTCTTTTTGTCCATGTCTCTGTCTCCTGTCTTTTTGTCCATGTCTCTGTCTCCTGTCTTTTTGTCCATGTCTCTGTCTCCTGTCTTTTTGTCCATGTCTCTGTCTCCTGTCTTTTTGTCCATGTCTCTGTCTCCTGTCTTTTTGTCCATGTCTCTGTCTCCTGTCTTTTTGTCCATGTCTCTGTCTCCTGTCTTTTTGTCCATGTCTCTGTCTCCTGTCTTTTTGTCCATGTCTCTGTCTCCTGTCTTTTTGTCCATGTCTCTGTCTCCTGTCTTTTTGTCCATGTCTCTGTCTCCTGTCTTTTTGTCCATGTCTCTGTCTCCTGTCTTTTTGTCCATGTCTCTGTCTCCTGTCTTTTTGTCCATGTCTCTGTCTCCTGTCTTTTTGTCCATGTCTCTGTCTCCTGTCTTTTTGTCCATGTCTCTGTCTCCTGTCTTTTTGTCCATGTCTCTGTCTCCTGTCTTTTTGTCCATGTCTCTGTCTCCTGTCTTTTTGTCCATGTCTCTGTCTCCTGTCTTTTTGTCCATGTCTCTGTCTCCTGTCTTTTTGTCCATGTCTCTGTCTCCTGTCTTTTTGTCCATGTCTCTGTCTCCTGTCTTTTTGTCCATGTCTCTGTCTCCTGTCTTTTTGTCCATGTCTCTGTCTCCTGTCTTTTTGTCCATGTCTCTGTCTCCTGTCTTTTTGTCCATGTCTCTGTCTCCTGTCTTTTTGTCCATGTCTCTGTCTCCTGTCTTTTTGTCCATGTCTCTGTCTCCTGTCTTTTTGTCCATGTCTCTGTCTCCTGTCTTTTTGTCCATGTCTCTGTCTCCTGTCTTTTTGTCCATGTCTCTGTCTCCTGTCTTTTTGTCCATGTCTCTGTCTCCTGTCTTTTTGTCCATGTCTCTGTCTCCTGTCTTTTTGTCCATGTCTCTGTCTCCTGTCTTTTTGTCCATGTCTCTGTCTCCTGTCTTTTTGTCCATGTCTCTGTCTCCTGTCTTTTTGTCCATGTCTCTGTCTCCTGTCTTTTTGTCCATGTCTCTGTCTCCTGTCTTTTTGTCCATGTCTCTGTCTCCTGTCTTTTTGTCCATGTCTCTGTCTCCTGTCTTTTTGTCCATGTCTCTGTCTCCTGTCTTTTTGTCCATGTCTCTGTCTCCTGTCTTTTTGTCCATGTCTCTGTCTCCTGTCTTTTTGTCCATGTCTCTGTCTTTTTGTCCATGTCT
>JBBPBX010041675.1:11746-28755 GCA_038048925.1 Garcialebias charrua | reverse complement strand
CTCACAACTTTAACTCCCAGTGAATTGACATTGGCTAGACTGGAGAAAGCAGAGATTCATGATCCTTGTCATCTGGAAATGTTAATTGTAATCTCTTCAGTGTTTGTATAAAGTACTTTGGGAGGGGGCAGGACACAACTATGTTCTCTTGGTCGGGTCTTGGTACAGTTAACTGTCGCTCGTGCAGATGAAGAGGAACGTGCCGGCTCTTGCTCTGCTCCAGTCCAAGCTTCTTCAGCACTTGTGCTGGCAATTTCTGTGGAATATACATACATACAAACAAACATGTAGGTGACAAAGCTATGATCTCCAACAGCAATTGGTCACAAGCATCATGTGATCGATATCCAACAAGTTCCCTACTTGTACAGAAATTAAGATGCAAAAATTAAATCTTCTGGTTCGTTGGTGGTAAATTGATGTGAGCAAGCAAAATGCCATTATCTGTCATGTGTTATAAAACAACTACCGGTAATCAAGATGGTGACTGGGTCTGACACTTTTAAGGCCATTCAGAGTGTAACTTCAAATTATAATGCAGTCACAACAAACTCGTACAAAGTGGCTGTCTTCAATATTTTTTATCTAAAGCCAGACAGTAGTGGTGTCAGTGAAGAACACTAAAGTGGTGTACAGTACATACAATATATTTTTAAAATCTATTAAAAAAATATATTTTTTAGTAATTTCCCAATTTATACAGAATAAAATTAAAGAAAAAAATACTAAATCCACAACATGACCTGCATGACAGAACAAAAAAAATCACTGTTGCCGTTTTATGTTTGCTAATTCTTTGATTCTAAATCAAGATGTTCATTCTTATTTTGCCCCAAGTAAAAAAACATTGGCCCTCATGCACGAACCGTTCGTACGCACAGATTTGTTCTTAAACTGTGCGTACGAGTGATTTAGGATCATTTGTGGCATTCAACAATGTTTTCGTATCCTACGATTTTCTTCAGATACGAACAAAATTTACGAGTGGTCCGGACCTGTCGTATAATTTAGGAGCGTCAGTCTGCTGTCATCCAGACGGATCTTCTCCACGAATAACTTCATATTTCGTTATTTAGAAAATATTTTGGGTTTAAAAAAATCACGCACCATAATTATTCTTGACAATAGGTTATTCTGTTTGAATTATAATTATAATTTTAAGTGTAATTTGGTGTGTCGCGCAGGCTTCAGTGAGTCGTGCGCTCCCCTTGGTCATCAAAGCCCTCCTCATATTAACACCCAGGTACATAAAATCCCCATACACCGCCGCAGAACAAGTACGAATTAAGACTGATCTTGTGCCAAACACCATCGGAGCAATAGATTATTATATCTGATTCGAAATATAACCTGCAGAATGTGGTTGCGCGCTGACCAGGAGGTGCGCGCATGACCCATTTGTGCTGCAAAACATGTTGGCACGCGTCTTGCAGCGTGGCATTTATTGTCCATCCATCTCAGACTATTCCTTGACCACCTCCTGTCCGTGCTGCGGCGAGACGTTTGTTTGAAGCCATTTTCAGATCAAACCATTTATTCTTGATTTCTGATACTGTACGACCCACGGGAGACAAAACATATGCACTACAATATTAATATGAAGTTAACTGTAGTTTCGAGACATTTTAAAATGCTTCTGTTCAAAAACACATCCGACACTTGCGGGGGGGCGGTAGCGGTGCGCCACAGCTCTTCTGAATAAGTGAAACTATAATGTAACACAGTACACTAAAATTAAAGATATTTGACCATCCGACACTTGCGGGGGGGTGGGGGGTAGCCACAGCGCGACTGAGAGCAGATCTCCGAACGCGTGAAGTTCCTCCTTTTACTTCTTGAGTTTGAATGAATGGACACTTCCTGCTGTCAGAAGGCAGGAAACGTGGCCTTATATGGTGTTTTGAGGGGTGGGAATTATGTAAATAACCTCTCGCGTGCACGCGCAGCTGTTTAGAACAGGTGGGATTCATCATATTTACGCAACCCATTTACACACGTTTCCTCAGGATAGAAGAGTTTGTTGAATCTGACGTGGCATGTTCGTACGAACAAAAGTAGGAGAAATTTAGGATAAAAATACGAACATTTTCGTGAATGAGGGCCATTGTCTTTTTACAGTACACCTAACAAAATATAAACACATTTTTGTTTTTGCTCACATTTTTCATGAGCTGAACTCAAAGATCTAAAACTTTTTCTATGAACAAAAAAACCTTTTGCAAATATTGTTCACAAATTTGTGTAAATCTGTTAAGTGACCGTTTCTTAACCGAGATCATCTATCCACCTCATCACAGGTGTGGCACATCAAGATTTTGATTAGACAGCATGATGATGTGCAGTAATCCATAAGTGTGCCTTGGGCTGGCCACAATAAAAGGCCGCTCTTAAATGTGCAGTTTTATCACAGCACAATGCCACAGATGTCAAGTTTTAAAGGAGCGTGCAGTTGGCGTGCTGACTGCAGCAATGTTCATATTCAGAGAACTTGGCAGTACATGTACATCCAACCAGCCTCACAACTACAGACCACATGTAACTAAACCAGCAGCTGTGTTCATTACATAGGCCTGCCCAACCCCACCGCCATCATGGGCCACTCGACTCATGTTGACATCAGCAAACGCCCACGTGATACTATACATACAATCTGCCATCTGCCCTGTACAGTGAAAACCAGGATTAATTCGGGAAGAGAACATGTCTCCAACATGCCGGACGCCATCGAATGTGAGCGTTTGCCCACTGAAGTCGGTTGAAACTGCAGTCAGGTGGAAACCCCGATGATGACGATGAGCATGCAGATGAGCTTCCCTGAGATGATTTCTGACAGTTTATGCTGGAATTCTTTGCTTATGCACACAGATTGTTGCAGCAGCTGTCCAGGTAGCTGGTCTCAGACAATCGTGGAGGTGAAGACGCTGGATGTAGAGGTCCTGGGCTGGTGTGGTTACACGTGGTCTGTGGTTGTGAGACTGGTTGGATGTACTGTCAAATTCTCTGAATTATCTTTGGAGACGGCTTATAGTGGAGAAATTACCGTAACATTCAATTCATGGGCAACAGCTCTATTGGGCATTCCTGCATGCTCCCTCAAAACTTGCAACATATGTGTCATTGTGCTGTGTGATAAAACTACAATGTAGAGTGGCCTTTTATTGTGGCCAGCGTTGCTAAATGCTCACCTTTGCTACAATCATGCTGTCTAATCTGCATCTTAATACTGTATGCCACACCTGTGAGGTGGATGGATTATCTCAACAAAGGAGAAGTGCTCATTAACACAGATTTACCCAAATTTGTGAACAATATTTGAGAGAAAAAGGCATTTTGTGTATATTGAAAATGTCAATCATGAAAAATGGGAACAAAAAAAGTGTTGCGTTTATATTTTTGTTCAGTATACTTTGAACCACTTATTGACAATACTGCTCCTGTCTTCTATTTTCTATCATATCGTAAACATGTTTCACCTGTGGTGCCAGTTTGCTCCAGTGGGAATATTTATGGTCACCAAGTATGGTGCAAGCCAGACCAAATGCCATGTGAACCCTCAACTGGTGCTTCACTCCTGTGAATATTTGAATAAAAAAAAGAAGAAAAAAGGTTACGTCCAATTTCCCTGAAGGGGTTAAACTGATTTGCAACTTGTTCTCAATAAATACCGGTAGCATAAGGTTGGAGCTCGACGAGGCTGCAGCCACTGCTGCTGTCCAGGACTCTGTACTTGGTCGTTGCAGGGTTTGCTTGACGATGGCTTCGGATTTTACTCAAACCATCTCCTGTGTCATTCATTTTGAAACGCGGGCTCAAAGTCATCTGCAATTACACAAGCTCTGAATTTATCTGAACCATTCGAATATTTTTTTCCAGCTCTTCTACTAATTGGTACATACATAGTTCCCATGTGACGTCACATCTGTGGAATTTCCGGGTGCGTGGAGGCGGATGGAGCAGTAGGACAGTCTACTAATGGATGTGTATTTTTCACGTTGTTTTTTTTGTTAATTTCTAATTAATTGCAATGGTTACTTCGTGTTGGGTCAGTGGGTGTTCCAGTCGGGTAGACGTTTGGGCAACGCGCAGGTTTCACTTAATCCAAAAAAAGTAAACGTGAAGGATTTATCTCATTGGAGAAGCTCACAGCAGCCCCATCGCTCTCTGAGTCTGCTTGGATCTGCTCTGGAAGACGTCGTGCTTTTGGCCGGTAAACAAAATATTCTACATAAATCATTTTGTGAAACAATGTCAGAACAATGTTAGAGTACAACTGTCTGTGTGTTGGAGCTGTTTTTTATTTATTTTTATGATTTATCACCGTCTACTGCTGTGGCTAGCTTAGCATGTCGCTAACACGACAACGGCCTCCTCATCTCCCCGTCCTCCTCCTCCCACTGGGACGGTCTCCCCGCCGGGACCGTCCCAGTGGGAGAAGGAGGACGGGAGCCAAGTTGTGCGGGTGACGCGTCGGTCCCATGGGACGTGCCCCCGCGGCCGTGACGGATCCACGACGTCCGACCTACCTGAGCTCGCCGCGAGCCTCCGTGCGACGGACCCTCCGCTCCGGATGCTAACGCGACATGCTAACTTCCAACACGGTAACACTCAAAGTGCTGGTTCTGGTCCGTGTTGAGCCTGGACTTTTTTTGGCTGTGTGTTATTTTAGTTAAACCTTTATTTAGCTGGTTAGATATGATTGAGACAGTTTACACATCTTTTTTGGATTTAAAGCTGTGAAGCTCCTCGGTGTGCGCTCCTCGTAGTAATTAAATAATTAATGATATCAGAGTAACTTCTTGATGACAAGTTGTCCGCTTCATCTGCCATGATTTCTTTCTCCAACTCATTCAACTCTGACCACTGCCATTTGCTCTTGTGCCTTGGTGAAGCTAGTAATGTACAGGTGACCCCCGAGGTACGAACGAGTTAGGGACCTAAGAACAGTTCGCAGCTCGATTCTGCCGTAGCTAGGGGGTGAAAATTATTATTATTATTTTAATTATCATGCTAACGGAGCGCGCGCACACATTTAAGCATGTACAGTAGTGTACTGTAATGTTAAACATTGCTATTCACATTTACAGAATAAATAAAAATATATTTTCTTACTTTGAGATGGTCAAAGCCGACATCTTAGGTTGCCATGCGTTGATTGTTTTCGGGCCGAGCAGCGCGGGGGCCGGCGAGTGAACCACCGCAGCTGCTCCAGACCTGTGTTAGCTAGCTGGCTAGCTTCTGCTAGCCAAGCCATGAGCTGGTGTTGGAGCGGCGGCGCGATCAATCTGCAGCTCCTGCTCCAGCCTGAGACGTCCACAGAGCTCACAGAGCGATTCCAGCTAGTAATTAATCCATATGATGCGATCCTGGTCACAAGTGTTCAAAAGGCCGGCTCCCGTGTTAGCTCCCGTGTTAGCTTCTGGAGCTAGCCAGGCCGGAGGTGTAGCCAGGCCGGCCGGAGGTGTTCGCGGCGGCCTGGCACGATCAGCGATAAATCCGCTGCTGCCTGAGACATCCACAAAGTTCACAGAGACGTTTCCAGCTCGTAATTAATCCATATGAAGCCATCCTGGTCACCAGTCTTCGGCCGGCTCCCGGCGCCGGCAGCTAACCTAAAATGGCGTCCGGTGTTCTACATTAATTTGTGACCGTCTAAACTGGAGACCTTCAAAGGCCCCCGTGACTGAACCTAAAATGGCGTCCGGTGTTCTACATTAATTTGTGACCGTCTAAACTGGAGACCTTCAAAGGCCCCCGTGACTGAACCTAAATGGCGTCCGGTGTTCTACATTAATTTGTGACCGTGTAAACTGAAGACCTACTTCTTGCTGCGCAAGATTGCGCAATCATGACAAAAAATGATCAGAAATGATCATTTTTATCATAATTATTATTTATAAAGCCTTTAAAACAACCACAGCTGCAACAAAGTGATGTACACATGAAATTAAGAACATTTAAACTAGGGCTGGACGATATGGCCAAAATTTTTATCACGATATAGTTCTTAATTTCGGTCGATATCGATATAATTCGATATCGATATAAACAATATAAAAGCCTAAAAAAAAAACTATAAACTATACAAATAAATTAATGTTCTCCTTGTATTTGTATTTAGCCTCCAAAAAGATGGAAATCACCATCAAATAAACATAAACTTCTCAACCCAATAATTCTCAGTCGGGTCATCTGGACAGTTTATTTTTTATAGAAACGTTTCACCCTCCATCCTCCATCCAGTTTCTATAAAAAGAAACTGTCCAGATGACCCGACTGAAAATTATTGGATTTGGTACGTGGATTATTGAGCATGAACTTTCTTGCCATAAAATTCTCAACTGTGTCAATATTAATAGTTTTAACTTTAAACATCTTTAAAATTTACAGCATTGAAATTCATAGTTAATTAAATAAAACTTTTGGGTGTTGTTATTTATAAGAAGCTGACATAGAAATCTCATGGAAATTACTTAAGAATAAAAATAACAAAATCAATTGCATTACTGTATAAAGTAAAATAGTTTTTGAATGACAAAGTTTTGAATATATTGAATAATGTAATGATTGTTCCATATTTAATCTGTTGTATTGAAGTTTGGGGAAAAGCATGTAAAACTATTACAAACCCTGTTTTTTTTGTTTTGTTTTTAAAGAGCTACAAGAATTATTAGTAGGAAGTGCTATGGTCACCCAACAAATATTTCATCAGTTTAAATTATTAAAATTTTATGATTTGGTTGAACATAGTATTTTACAAGTCATGTATAAAACTGAAAAAAAAATTACCCCCCAAATATTCAATTAAAATTTGTTTAAAGTTATTAAACCCTGAAGGGAATGTAAATGTTTGTAAAACCTCCATTTAGGACTAGTTTGAAGGAGCTGAGTTGTAAATCAGGAAACAGGATTGTGTTGACTTGATATCACCATAAACATTTCTAAAACTATTTATATGTTTTAAAATATGATTAAATCAAAGTTGTTGGGAAGGTGTGGTGCAGGTGAAGTGAAGGTTGTTGTTTGTTTGTAGTTATTTTGTATTTTTTAAACAAGGGGCAGATATTAAAACACTATTTTCGTCTTTCTGCACATTTTCATTCAGTGTTTTTTCTTCTTCTGATGAATTTGTTTTATTTTGAATAAAAACATGCAGCGCTGCTGGGGCTGTTTGTTTACGTCGTAGTTTCAGGGAAACGTTGGCTCAAACTTTATTGTTCTTCATCTTCTGACTCTCATATTATATCGAGTGGAAACTCTTCAGATTAAACAAGTTAGATGTTCCCACCGCTAGTTAGAACGACTTTGTCACGTTTTGCAAAATAAAGAAACCGAGTAAGACTCGCTGCAGATGAGACCTGCAGTTTAACAAAACCGAACTACGTCCACACCGACGAATTAGTCTTTCCTCTCATCAGTGATGTCGTCTGCTTTCTCTTCGCTTGTGAAACTTTGTTCAGTCACATTCTGACGGTCATGAGCACTCGTTTGACTCGTTTTGAAGCGAAAACTTAACGCGCTTTGGAGACTAGCTTAGCTTTTAGCCTGCTACCGCTAACGCCTGCTGCTGGACTGAGCGCTGCGTAACAACGACGTCACCACGCACGTTTTGTGTCACAGCTTTTTCTGTCCGGGCGGGTTGTTGAAGCAGCCGCTCCAACCCGAACAGAAACAGAAAAACGTTGTAAAATCCTATCGAAATATCGAAAATATGCTTAAACTTCATATCATCGTTATTGAATAAAAGTATATCGCGATATTTATCGTTATTGAATTATCGTCCAGCACTAATTTAAACACAAAAAAAAAAATATATATTATTTTTTTTTAATACAGTAATTTCATATTTTTATTAAATATGATACGTTCGTAGGTCCCGTTGTTCGTAGGTCGATGGAGTCGTAAGTAGGGGGTTTGCTGTATTTAGCTGTGGTAGCTCGAGTCTGTTTGTCCGCCATTTCAGCCTTTACGGGTGGCGAAAAACCCGGTACAGTATTGCGCAATACTCGCACGTGTGTGGGAACTATGTATTGGTAACTGGTAATGATTTAGTTAAAACTATCGTTAAAAGATTGAACTTCACTTGATGTTATCAACAGCAAGCAATCTATTGTGCACATATTGTTTACAAACCGGATTCCTAAAAAAGTTGGGACACTAAACAAATTGTGAATAAAAACTGAATGCAATGATGTGGAGATGGCAAATGTCAATATTTTTTTCGTAATAGAAATGGTAAATGGAGCTTATTTATATAGCGCTTTCCAGCCCCCTGTGAGGAGCCCCAAAGCGCTTTACAATACCAGCCATCCACCCATTCATTCACACATTCATACACCGGTAGTGGTAGCCTGCCTTGCAAGGCGCCATCCAGACCTACCAGGAGCAACTCGGGGTTAAGTGTCTTGCCCAGGGACACAAAGACACATGGTGGGTGGACGCGGGATTCGAACCTCCAACCTTCCGATCGGGGGACGACTGCCATTACCACTAATGTTCTATAGAACATAGATGACAGATCAAAAGTTTAATCTGAGTAAATCTAACATGTTAAAGGAAAAATATGTTGATTCAAAATTTCAGTGTCAACAAATCCCAACAAACTTGAGACAAGTAGCAATAAGTGGCTGGAAAAAGGAAATTGAGCATATGACGAACAGCTGGAAGACCAATTAACACTAAGTAGGTCAATAGCCTATATGCCACGGGGGGGCGAGACGTACTTCCGGCAAAATGCAACACCTACCCGCCACTTCCGGTTCCCATCCACCTCCGCTGTTGTCAGCGTTAGCTCCTAGTAGCCTACCATGACAACGAGCCGAAACGGGAAGCGGCTGCGCGCTACCGGCACTACACGTGAGTACCGTTGTGTCCGCCCACCGGTGGGAACAGCTGTTCCGCGGGGGGGTTTCGGCGAACATATATCGCGGCTATCCGTAGGGGGAACGTCGCCATAATTTTATATGGTTTTATATGTGTATAGAGTTGTTATTGGTGTGTATGCTGATGTTTTATTAATTGTATTTAGTCATTTATGTTCGTGTCTTTCCCGCTAACCGGAAGTGCGCCGTCTGTGTAATGACTGCGGAGGTGCTGGAACGGAAACCCGTGGCATATAGGCTATTGACAACATGATTGGGTATAAAAAGAGCTTCTCAGAGTGTCAGTGTCTCTCAGAAGCCAAGATGGTAAGAGGATCACCAATTCCACCATTGTTGCGCAGAAAGATAGTGCAGCAATACCAGAATGGTGTTACCCAGTGTAAAATAGCAAAGACTTTTAAGTTATCATCATCAACCTGTGCATAACATCATCAAAAGATTCAGAGAATCTGGAACAATCGCTGTGCGTAAGGGTCAAGGCCGTAAAACTCTACTGGATGCTCGTGATCTCCGGGCCCTTAAACGTCACTGCACCTCAAACAGGAATGCCACTGTCAAGGAAATAACAGAATGGGCTCAGGAATACTTCCAGAAAGCATTGTCAGTGAACACAATCCACCGTGCCATCCGCCGTTGCAGCTGAAACTCTACAGTGCAAAGAGGAAGCCATTTCTAAGCAAGCTCCACAAGCTCAGACGTTTGCACTGGGCCAGGGGTCATTTAAAATGGAGTGTGGCAAAATGGAAGACTGTTCTGTGGTCAGATGAGTCACGATTTGAAGTTCTTTATGGAACACTGGGACGCCATGTCATCCGGACCAGAGAGGACAAGGATAGCCCAAGTTGTTATCAACGCTCCGTTCAGAAGCCTGCATCACTGATGGTATGGGGTTGCATGAGCGCTTGTGGCATGGGCAGCTTGCATGTCTGGAAAGGCACCATTAATGCAGAGAACTATGTTCAGGTTCTAGAACAACATATGCTCCATCTAGACGTCATCTCTTTCAGGGAAGACCCTGCATTTTTCAACAAGATAATGCCAGACCACATTCTGCAGCAATCACAACATCATGGCTACGTAGGAGAAGGATCCGGTACTGAAATGTCCAGCCTGCAGTCCAGATCTTTCACCTATAGAGAACATTTGGCACATCATAAAGAGGAAGGTGTGACAAAGAAGGCCCAAGACGATTGAACAGTTAGAGGCCTGTATTAGACATGAATGGGAGAGCATTCCTATTTCTAAACTTGAGAAACTGGTCTCCTCTGTCCCCAGACGTCTGTTGAGTGTTGTAAGAACAGTGGTGGGCAACGCTAATTAAAAAATTAGTTCCACAATTTCTAAAACGCTTATTAATTTTTTTAGGTCCACAATTTCAAAAGCACAAATGTCTTATGAAAATTAGGGGAAGCTAATCTAATCCGCTATTTATATATTATATATATATTTATATATAGCCGGCAGCGTTATGCAAAATTTGCACTACACTGCCAACTGAAAAGTAACAAAAATGATCCTAAAAGGATGAAATTACAAAAATCAAAGGATTTATTTAATACTTTACGTACATATATTCTATTCGGCCACGAAATTAACAAAAAATAGAATGAACTTTTAATCCCTAAAACCACTTTTAAATCTCAAATACACGGGTGTGTCGCCACCGCATTTATACATAAAAGTAACCCAAATACATAAAACTAACGACTCACCGTCGAATGGTCGACACAAAACACACAATAAAATCCTCCGGCCACGTTAATTTGGCTTGAAACAGCGGGGTTCTCTGCGGATTTATCCATTAGTAACCCAGCACAACCAACCAGCTGGACACAGAGTTAGCGTCTATAGGTAGTCAACAGATTTAATGAAAAGTAACTAAAATACATAAAAATAACGACTCACCGTCAAATGGTCGACACAAAACACACAATAAAATCCTCCGGCCGCGTTAATTTGGCTTGAAACAGTGGGGTTCTCTGCGGATTTATGAAGAGACCGAGCGCAGCCAGCTAGCCACAGAATTAGCCCCTGAGTTCACCTCTGACCCGGAAGATGTCAAGATGGAATAGTCCATTTTTAGTAGGGGGATAAAGAAATCAACCGTTTTTTTAATTGCGTATTTAATGATCGTTTTCATCGTAACTATAATTATTTTTATGTTAAATGTACATTAACAAGCAGGATCAATGTTAGGGATGTAGGTGACTGGCCGGGGCGCGGCGGGGCCCCATGCTGATGGGATCCCCAGGCAACGGCATCATTTACCTACATGGTAGATCCGAGTCTGTTCTCCCCTCTGCTCCCCCTCACACCCTCCCTCCTCTCTGCTCTTTACGTGGGGAAAAAGGTAAAACAAGCAGCATAAGAGCTTGTAAATAAGTTTATTGGTTTTTACTGATAGATAATTAGTTATTAGCGGTACTGCATTTTAAATAAAAATAGCACAAATCCGCTTATGAATTATAAAAGTTAGTCAATCCACAAAAACGCTGACAAAAAGTTTAGGTCCACTGTAAGCGGATTAGCGCTATCTAGCGTTCATGTGCCCACCACTGGTAAGAAGAAAGGGGATGCCACACAGTGGTAAAAATGGACTTGTCCCAACTTTTTTGGGATTTGTTGACATCATGAGATTTTGAAACAACATATTTTGCCTTAAAATGATACATTCTCTCCGTTTAAACTTTTGATCTGTGATTTGTGTTCTATTCTGAATAAAATATTAGATGTTGACACCTCCACATCATTGCATTCAGTTTTTATTCACAATTTGTTTAGTGTCCCAACGTTTTTGGAATCCGGTTTGTACTTATCTAAGCTGAGGCAACAACTGGGACAGGTTTAGGTTTTTACTACGGTAATTATCTCATTTTAAATAACCATTAATTAACAAATGAGTTGTTACAGCATCCAGTGCACAGAAGAAAAAGTACCTTAAAGTGTGGCTGAGGACCTGTAATCTGTTTTTCTAACAGAGGAATATCAATCAGTCCTTCAGACGGTACAGGAACACCAACTGTGACAACCCTGAGGAACAGATTAATTGTTAGAGACCAACAACACGTCCTTTAAAACAAAACATATAGCTGACAATTATGATATAGTCTTCAGTATCTCACCAATATTTACTCTGGACTTCATTGTTTTTATTCAGGTTAAGTATGTGTTCTACTGTTTCTTCGCTTGTGGCCAGCAGAAGAGTTCCAGTTGAATCCTTTTCCAGACTCATACAGGGGAACAGTTGAGAGTAATACTTTACCTTCACCCCCTCCATCATTTTCGAAAGAATGGGAAGCACAGAGGAGATGGACGTGACTCCAGGGGTCTCTGAATAACAGGAACAGAAGCAAACGCAGTATCAGAGACAAGTCTCAGACAAAAACTCTGAAGTGTTATTCTAGATGTTCGCTGTACTGGAGAGGCTATTCCCGTGTAAACACACACGAGAACTTTTAATAAAGCATTCATATCTGGTTTTTTAATATATATATATATTTTTCATTCAACCTTTATTTAGGCAGGTTAATCCCATTGAGCTTCGAGGACTCATTTACAAGAGAGACCTGTTTTCAAAAAAAGAATGATGACAACAGTGACAACAATAGACAATCATAAAAATTGCATCCATCCATTATCTTTTACCCACTTCTTCCATTTTGGGTCACGGGGGTCGCCGGTGCCCATGTCCAGCAATCACTGTGCGAGGGGCGGGGTACACCCTGAACAGGTCGCAAGTCCATTACAGGGCCACATAAGCTGTGTTTCCATCCATTTTCATTTCGATTTTTGAGCTAATTTTTGAAATCTCGCAAATATGTAAATACAAATTAATGCGAAGCAGAAGTGTTTCCATCTGCTGGCTTGAAGCGCATCTACCAAGCCACGCACAGCGTCATTACGTCAGACGTCAGCGTCATTACGTCAGACGTCAGCACTGCGCATGTCCAGCGCATGTCTACAGTAAACAGGAAGTAGCAGTTGAAAACAGAACCTGGCCACACATCTCGTCAAAATGGAGAGAATATTTCAGGTACGTGTTGCTATCGGTCGAGTTGTATTTATTCTGTCATACAAACTAGTTTTAGCGATGTTACATGTTGTCCGGAGCGGAAACAGCTGATCAGTCACGTGACGTGAATGTTCGCTTCGGCAGCACGAGTCGGCAAATGTGTTTCCATCTGTCGCTGTGCGCATCTGCTCATTTTCGAACATCCCAAAAACCACCTCAAGCGAGCGTATAAACTTTTTGGCGAACTTGAGAAAGTAAATACGGATTTTGCCGTTTCCATTAAGCTTTTCTGCTGCGATACTTCAAAATGCGCAGCTAGAAACCTTGATGGAAACACGGCTATAGAGACAAACGAGACAAACAACCATTCACTCTCTCACTCACACCAAGGGACAAGAGTTACCAGTCCAACATGCATGTTTTTGGTCTGTGGGAGGAAACCGGAGTACCCGGAGAAAACTCACGCACGCAAGGAGAGAACATGCAAACAACACCCAGAAAGGCCCCCGGACCAGGATTTGAACCAGGGACCTGCTTGCTGAGAGGAAGCAGCTCTACCAGTTGCGCCACCATGCTCTCACTATGCTCAGATCTTACAAAAAGATGTGAAGCTCTCGACCTTGACATTTCTAAATGGTTTTAAGAATCTGTTGGCCTCCTGGCAAAAACCAATGCAGATATGTTCCTGTTTTTAATTTTCTACATTTGCCTTATAATCTGTCTGTTTTGCTACTTTGACATCTTTGTTTTAACTTGTTAAAAAAAAATCTGTATGCCTCTCTTATGTTTGTCTATTGTTGATTGTTTAAGGAAAATCTACTGTTGCTGTTGTCATCATTCTTCAGTTTGTAGCCAGGTCTCTCTTGTAAATGAGTCCTCGAGGCTCAATGGGATTAACCTGCCTAAATAAAGGTTGAAAAAAAAAAAGGTTGAATGAAAAAATGCTGCCGTAAAAAAAGGCATACAGACTTTTTTTTAACAAGTTAAAATAAGATGTCAAAGTAGCAAAACAGACAGATTATAAGGCAAATGTAGAAAACTAAAAACAGGAACATGTCTGCATTGGTTCTTGCCAGGAGTCCAACAGATTCTTAAAGCCATTTAGAGAGGTCAAGGTCGAGAGCTTCAGATCTTTCTTTTACTTTAGGTTCAGAAGCAGGGTACATGCATACATGATTTACCATGTCCTGGATGACTGAGAGCTACAGTGTGCGCTCTCAGGACATGATTACCTGCAGTGTTCCGTCAGTGAGAACTGAACTTGGAAAAAGGGCCTTCTCCTACTCTGCTCCTGCTTCCTGGAATATCTTACAAAAAGATCTGAAGCTCTTGGCCTTGACCTCACTCAATGGTTTTAAGAATCTGTTGGAATCCTGGCAAAAACCAATGCAGATATGTTCTGTTTTTGATTTTCTACATCTGCCTTATAATCTGTCTGTTTTGCTACTTTGACATCTTTGTTTTAACTTGTTAAAAAAATCTGTATTTCTCCAATATGTTTGTCTATTGTTGATTGTCCAAGGAAAATCTACTGTTGCTGTTGTCATCATTCTTTGTTTGTAGCCAGGTCTCTCTTGTAAATGAGTCGTCGAGGCTCAATGAGATTAACCTGCCTAAATAAAGGTTGAATGAATGAAAAATCATGAACTAGATTCTGGTCACGTTTCAGTCCATTCTCATCAAAGAGAGTGATGGGGGATGATGGGATCACAATGATTGCACAATGACAGTAGAAGGATGTTAGAAATGCAGCTGCCAGGAAAATGACAGAGGAGATATATGGATGCAGTTCGAGAGGACATGGAGGTAGATGGAGTGAGGACAGAGGATGCAGAGGACAATGCAGGAGGATGACTCAGTGACAATCCACGAAGTGAGAAAAGCCGAAATAAGAAAATAAACGTCATAGCAGTTAAAATCATATCTTTTTTTTTACGTGTGGACCAGGTAAAAAAAAAAGTGCACATTTAACGCTCTAAAACAAACAGTTCCGTTCAGCTTACCTCGAACAGGGACACCGTACGGTTTGTTGATGATGACGACATCTTTATCCCGGTACAGCACGCTTCTGAGGAGGTGTTTAGCCAGCACGTTGGGATGAACGTTTTGCAGCTGCAGACTGAAACGTTTCAGCTCCGCCACTCTCCCCTGAGGGCCTGACACCGGAGGAGGTTTTGCCGCCTCCCTCGTCTTCGCCTTCTCCTGCTGGACCTTCCGGGCCAGGTCGATGGCTCTCAGCCGGAGCTTCTCTCCGGTCCCCGTGGTGTCGGAGTCCTGGGAGCGGTGGGCCGCGGTGCTCTGACTCCGAATGAGAGACGCTTTTTGTCCGTCTGTCCGCGGTTTGACCCCCGAGAAGATAATGTTTGGTGTAAAAGTTCGGTCACCTTGAGAAACTAACCTTTTACACGCGTTCATTTTGGCACAACGTTAAGCTAAAGCACGCACGAGGCTAAAGCTAAAAACACAATCTTGACGTCACATCCGGGTCAAACCTTTCAAATTAAAGGCGTTCGTACGATTAGTTTTAGCAGAATAATAATGATGATACAGTAACAAGGATGAAGAAAATAATTATTATTATTATATTAATAAATAAATTGTATAATAAATTATATTATTATTATTAGTATTAACATTATTATTATCATGTAACATGCATACTACATATATTTATTATCATGTAACATGTATACTACAGTATATATATTTATTATCATGTAATAATAATAATAATAATGTCTATTCCTGTCATCTGCGTATGTTCCCATACACAGACGAAATTCGTCTCTGCATTTAACCCAACCACCTACCAGGTGGTGCAGTGAGCAGCCCGAAAGCGCCCGGGGAGCTGGAGAAATAGGTGTGCACTCATAGACACCCCAAGCTGGGTAGTGGCCGGGGCGCGAACCCGCGACCTTCGGATCCGTAGTCAAAAGCCCTGCCACTAGACCATCTTGGCTCCAAACATGCATATTATATATATTTATTATCATGTAACATGCATACTTTATATATTTATTATCATGTAACATGCAAACTATACTTTTGTATTACAAAGTATATTAAAGGGGACCACGCATTCAAAATTCACTTTTTAATGTTTTTGTACTCAACTTTGGGTATTTACTTCATAAAAAAAACAGTCCTAAGGCCAAAAAAATGCACCCAGTGGTTTATTTACTCTAAGTAGATTTATTTTACTGTGATAATATAGGTTTCGTTTTTGAAATAAACTGGAGATCAATCTCGCTTGTGACGTCACAAGCGAGAGGACAACCCACCCCAACCTGAGTCCAGCCCCTCACCTAGCAACCCCATGTTAGGCTCAACCCACTTCTGTATTAAACACATGACTGTTGTTTTTCATGATTTCATCTCATCTTTTGTTTATATGTTATTAATTTCATGTGTACAGCACTTTGTTGCAGCTGTGGTTTTTTAAATGGCTTTATAAATAAAGTATAATTGTTATTTTTATGTTTTAGTTCAATTTTTAGTGTATTTGCGATCTCTCCCAACGCGCCGCCGGCAAAAATTAAACGAGCATACCCCCGGCGTAGAGACCGGTTGCGACGGGACCCTCTTCTGGCTTGATGGAGCGGAGCTTCAACTGTACAGCCTCACTGAAGCCTCACAGGAGCCTCGCAGCAGCGAGGACCTTCTCCTTACGGATTAATTTACGGGAGACACTTGGTGAACTTTGTGTTGTCTTGACTGGAACAGCGATAACTCCCAAAATCGCCGCGTGCAACGAGCGGAGCTGGCGAACACCGGAAGAGGAACAAGCTAACATTAGCATCGGATTCGGGTGGTCTCATGCTAAAAGGAGCAGCAAATTGCGGCGCGCTCAGACGGGTTTCGGTAAGTTATCTTAAGCTAGCACTAACAGTAAGTCAAATGAGTAATAAAAAAAGAGCTAATTTTAAAACAACAACACATTACAGATACTGGCTGTTACAGAGGGCGTAAACAGATCTTTGAAGGGCGTGGACTTCAGAACTTCTATCAGAAACCGGTCGTTCAAAACGAAAGTTAAAACTGGCAGAATTAAAAAGGGTATAATTGATTATCTAAGAATTATTTTGTGCATTAAATTGAAGGAATAGGGTCTAGATAGC
>JBBPBX010041674.1:6773-28756 GCA_038048925.1 Garcialebias charrua | reverse complement strand
GAGTTGTGATATATGAACCACACGAAGGTCTTCACCAGTGTCCTCCAACACAACCTCATAATTGATAGGGCCAGTCCTTCTTGTTATACGATAGGGACCCTTCCATCGTGGGGCACGTTTGGCTGTGAATGACTGGTTGGTTTTGGACAAGGGGTGAGAACGGAACCACACCCTATCTTTCTCTGCGAAGTCATCATTTTTTCTTCCACGATCATAGTTTCGTTTTTGTCTTTGTTTGGCCCTTGTCTGGTTAACATAGGCAACTCGTCGAAGCTCAGCGATTGCTGAGAAAAAGGCAAGCTGTTGAAGAGGTTCATTTGACCAGGAAGCAGATTCTTTTAGAAAACTGTATTGTTGTTTTCTGTTGAACTTGAACCAGTAACGTTTTTCAGAAACATCAAACTGCAGACCAGAGAGGGAAATGAAATTAAGTCCAATGACTGCAGGGAACGTGAGGTGATGAGCAGACAGGATAACACAAGGTAAGTCTATGGACTGGTTTTGTAAGCTAATGGTGATCTCACTCCATCCCAAAGGTTGTCGTCCTTCTCCATCTGCTAAATATAAAGGTCCTCTCGTCCAAGGTTTAAGTTCTCCATTTAGTTCATTCCACACCTTCTCATTTAGCAGTGTATAAGAGGAACCCGTGTCCAAAATTGCAGGTCCTTTCCAGGAATGTATGCTGATAGGAACTATCAACTGGTTTGGTAAGGAGTTTGTTGAGGATGTGGCAGAAAGACAGTGTTCACTAGGAAATCCAGAGTTTGTGAGAGACCCAAGAGTCACTGGGCCTGGAGCTGATGAGAGGTGTGATGGACTGCTAGCCGGTGGAGGAGGATTTGAAGGTAAAGGGGATCGATTGGTTCCAGCATGTGGACAGGCTGCAGGGGGATGATTGCCTTTACAACGCCAACAGAATGGTTGAGATGGGCGATTGGGATTTTGGTTGTAGTTTGGTTGTCTTGGCCGTACTGTGTTGTCATGGTGAAGAGGTCTATGTTCAGGTGGCTTAGGGGGTAATTTTACTTGTTTCTTGTGTTCATACTGTTGTTGGTTGTCTCGGTCTCTCTCCAGCTGCTGTCCCAGACGAACAAGTTCATCTACAGTTGTTACTCTGCTACTCCTTAACTGGCTGGCCAATGTAGGATTTATGTTTTTCAGGATCATCTTGACAATGTCCTCATCTTCAATCTGGGGTTTCCAGCGTCTGCACAAAGATTGGTACATATATATGAAATCTCTGATGCTCTCATTCTCTCCTTGAACTCTGGTCCTCACTCGTTCTGCCAGCTCGTCCTCATAGTCCTCAGAGAGAAAAGCGGCCTGAAACTGCTTTTGAAAATCAGCCCAGGTATTAACCTTGTATCTGGCTACATCCCACCAGTCTCTGGCTGTGCCATGCAACACATTCCTTAATGTAGCCATAAGTTCTTCATCTGTTAATGAATTTAGAGCCAAATAATCCTCACACCGTTCCAGATATTGTAGAGGATCAGGGGGGTCTTCTAATTTTCCATACGTTGGAAACAATAATTTCACAGGGCTTTTCCCCTGGTCTCGACTCCTGTTTAGTAAAAAGGTGGTGCCACCTGGTGCTATACCAGGCCGAACAGTAGATTCCATCCGGGGTCTGTTGGTAAATGTTATTGATTTTGGTACACCCTGATACATTGTCTGTGCAGTGTCATCCATTATTGTGGTCTGATGGCAGGTCTGAACTGGTTGGATTTTTGTGACTATTTCCTCTGTTACAGATTTGATGGTGGTTTGACATGCTGAAATCTCCCCCTGCAAGCGGGAAACCTCTTCTTGCAGAGCAGAGATGCTGGCTGTAACTGGGGTGAGAAGGGATTTGAACTCCTCTAGTAGCTCAGACTGATGGTGTTTCAGTCTCCATCCAAGAGCGGCTTTCGTTTGTGAGAGTATGTATTCCAACTGTGCATCCATCCGTTTGTATTGTTCTTGTCCATGGTCTTGAATTAATTTTTTCACACTTTTTATTGTTGTGTCCCTCATATTGCTCATCTCCCATCTAACACTGGTTTTTATTTCCTCCATGGCAGTTTTTAACTCCGTTTCTGGAACATCAGGTGCAGCCTGTGTTTTGTGTTGAGCTTGAGAAGGAGGCTGTGGTACCAAAGGGGAATCCAACATCAAATCCAGCTTGGTTAATTCCATGTCCAGGAGAGAGTATGCTGTGGAGCATATAGGGGTCATCACCTTTGGGGGGGTGGAAGTGATTGGAGGGTGATCTATTCTGTTTGCTTCTGTGCTCATTTTATTTATTTTTTTTTATTTTTTTTTATTTATTTATTTATTTTTCAGTGCTGATCATAAAGTTGTCATTCAAAAAACTGTCCCATCTGGGGTGCCATTTTTTATGTGACGGTTTTACAAAAGTGGGTTTATTAAAAAGGGGTGCCAGCCAGGTATCCCTCCTGACAATTAGGATTAACACTTTTGAATTACTTTTGTATTATTATTTTTTTAAACCTGTCACACAAGGACCATCCACTTTAATTTGTGTTGACCCTTTAACACATTGAATGACAAAATATTATACACATTTATTTTCTCTTCTTTTTTTCACACAAAAAACAAACAAAACATCATCCTTTTTCTTTTACACAAAAAACAAACAAAACATCATCCACATCATTTCTCTTTTTTTTTCTTTCAGGTTTATATTTTTAAATGTCCATAAACAAAATAAACACAAATCCCCCACTCAACAAAAAGTTCTTAAAGTCTTTTTTCTTGTCTTCCACAATCAAACAGGTCAAGGCTCCCATATATTTACTGCCCCACAGCAAGAGCTGTGGAATAACAAAAAACAATAATAATCAGGCCCAAGTGCCATTTAAATGCTCACAATAAAAAGCAGGAAAAAGAATAAATAGACTTACAGATCTCAGATAAAGCAGAATCAGGAATCCATAGGTTGTTTTGTTTTGTTTTATCATCTGTAATGAAGAAATGTAATATTTTGAAATCACTATGGGGCGTAACTGATTATTTTGTAATAATATTAAATATTTAATTCTGTGACTTACGAGCAATTAACTGGGTGACGTCACACGCTTCCAGGATCTCCGGATTCACGTCGGAGAGCGCACAGAGTAGATGCACGTTTCCCTTTTGTTTTTGTTTTTTTCGGTCCACGGTGATGGTTTTAGCAGGAAGTGAAGGGATTTGGAACAGCCGAGGGATCGCACAGCCTCGGATTTAAGTTTAATTGTTTGACCAGGGATGCAACACTGGCAGAATCGTGGCAGCTGTTGCTGCTTGTTTTAGGTCTGGAGATAAACTGCCAAAACTGGAAGAGCAAACTGCCAAAACTGGAAGAGCAAACGAGCAATCAGGTGAGTTCACAGCTAAGATCCAGGTGCGTCTTTAAGTGTGGCAGGATGGGAGGGGCCAAGTGAGAACAAAAAGTAATGAGAGCAGCTCTGAAAATGAGCAGGCTGTCACAGTATGAGGTAGTAGTTGATGTTGTTATAGAGGCAAAAAGTGGCATATGCAGTAAGGCACATTGGGCATCCCTAAATAAGACCGTTCAGAGCACACTGTATATGTACCAGCAGTGGTGTAGATATTAGAGTAGTGTAAATGTAAACAGTAGTAATTACATGTAAGCAGTAGTAATAAAAGTAAACAGTATTAATAAATGTAAACAGAGAATGTAAACAGTATTATGATTATAGGTAGTGATGTGATACAAACATTAGTGCAAGTATGAGAAGTAGTAAATACAACAAATTGTCAATAAACTGGAATAAAACAAAATTCATGATTTTTGGTAATAGAAAAATAGATGATTCTATTATAATGTCTGTAGATAATAATCAAATTGAACGAGTACATGAAGTTAAATTTTTAGGTGTTGTTTTAGATCATAAACTTAACTGGAAATCTCATATAAAATACATAAAATTAAAACTATGCAAAAGTATTGGACTTCTAAATAAAGTAAAACATGTTTTAGAGCTGTCAACACTACAGACATTATATTATTCATTTGTTTTTCCATATCTGACATACTGTATAGAGGTATGGGGCAACACATATAAAACCAACACTAAACCGTTATCTGTCATACAAAAGAAAGTTATGAGAATTATTTATAAAGTGGACATCAGAGAACACACAAATAAATTGTTTATTCAATCAAATATCTTGAAACTAAAGGATCTGGTTGATTTAAAAATGTTATTGATTATGTTTAAAGCTAGAAAGAGATTATTGCCATTTAATTTACAAAAGTTCTTTGTCTTAAGCTCTTGTGATAGAACTAACAGAAGGAAGTATGATTTCAAAAGTAAAACTGTGCGTACTACTTTAAAACAAATGTGCATTTCGGTGCATGGAGTAAAACTATGGAACAGTTTGGACGAGGAGTTTAAAAATTGCTCTACAATAAACCAATTCAAAACACTTTATAAAAAAAGAACGATTAACTCTTATACACTTTTGAGTTGTTAATGGGAACAGTGGTATATTGTTTTTGTGTGGTGTGTTGGTGAGGTATATGGCCTCATCTCTCTCTCACCCAGTAGGAGGAGCCAGCGAGGTGCTCCCCAGGTTTTACCAGGTGAAGAAGAAGAAGTGTTCGTGTGTGATTTCATTCATTCTGTTTCTGGTTTTGACGCTTTAAGGATTAAAGGCAACTGCTTGCAGATCAGTTTGTTTCTCCTTCTTCACACGCTACTGTGGTGACCCGCGTGAAATATGTCAAGATCAGACGAGGATGTTGTTTCTTCGTCGGACCCCGCAGCTGCGACGTCTGCCCAGCTGTTGCAGCCGACCCCAGCCGACTCTGTTTCTGTAGCGAGTGTTAAGCTCCCGGAGTTCTGGCAGAGTGACCCGGTTTCGTGGTTCCAGCACATCGAGGCACTCTTTCGCCTCCGAGGCGTGAACGCAGATGAAACCAGGTACTTCTTGGTCGTGTCGGCTCTGGATATGCAGTCAACCCGCAAAGCCATGCCGCTGCTGCGCGACCCGCCGCACGTGGGCAAATATGGCGCCCTCAAAGAGTTTCTGCTTCGAAGGTACACTTTGACTTCAACTGAGAGGGCTGATAAACTGCTATCGCTGCCGGGTTTGGGTGACGGCACGGCTGTGAACATGATGGACAAAATGCTGTCGCTACTTGGTTCAGACGACGGGGGTTTCCTTTTCCCTCACATTTTCCTGCGCCAGCTTCCGTCGCAAGTGAGGGCTACTTTGGCCAATTCCCCTTGTTTATCTACCGGTGATTACCGGGGTTTGGCGGAGGAGGCGGACCGGGTCCTGCTGGCTACCAGACGGTTCGCGGTGCAGAGTACATCGGTGGAGCCGGAGCAGATGGAGATGGAGGAGCCAGCGGCGGTTTCAGCTGTTGGCGCGCGAACTCGGCGGGGGAGCTCCCTTTGTTTCTACCACGGGAGGTTCGCAAATAAAGCTAAGCGTTGCATCCCACCATGCGCATGGGTGTCGGGAAACGAGGAAGCCGGCGCTCAGTAGCAGCTGTGGGCGCTGGCGAGCGAGGTGAGCTGCTCTTCGTCACAGACTCCCTGTCAGGACGTCGTTTTCTGGTTGACTCTGGTTCCCAGAAGAGTTTGGTCCACCCTGTTGGACCTGAATTAGCAGGCCGAGGCAGTGGCCCACTGCTAACTGCTGTTAACGGCTCTCCCATTGGAACTTTTGGCACTAGACTGGCAACAGTTTCTTTCCATGGTCGTGAGTTTGAGTGGGATTTTGTTGTTGCCTCAGTGACTGTTCCTATTATCGGTGTAGATTTTTTATGTGCTCATGGACTGTTAGTAGATGTTGCTAACCGCAGACTTATTGACGCTGTAACTTTTGCAACTTTTCCATGTGTGTCTGGGGGGACTGGGCCGCTAACTCATGCTAATGTTTTAGTTTCAGGAGATGGTTTTCAAGGTTTGTTGGCAGAATTCCCCTCTTTAACTACACCTGCTTTTTCCTCTTCAGAAACTAAACACGGGGTCGAGCATTTCATCCCTACTACGGGACCGCCCGTTTTTGCACGTGCACGCCGCCTCGACGCTGTTAAACTGGCCATCGCTAAAGAGGAGTTTGGTACCATGGAGAGGTTGGGTATTGTTAGACGCTCTAACAGCCCGTGGGCCTCCCCCCTTCACATGGTACCAAAAGCAGACGGGTCGTGGCGCCCATGTGGCGATTTTCGCCGTTTAAATAACGTGACGACGCCTGATCGCTACCCCATTCCGCACATTCAGGACTTTTCTGTTCGGTTGTCGGGTGCTTCCATTTTTTCTAAGGTGGATCTGGTGCGCGGCTACCATCAAGTCCCAGTGCAGTCCAGCGATGTACCTAAAACTGCAGTAATCACCCCCTTTGGGCTTTTTGAGTTCCTCCGCATGCCGTTTGGACTAAAGGGGGCAGCACAGACTTTTCAAAGGCTGATGGACTCCGTGTTACGTGGCCTCGATTTTGTGTTTGTCTATCTGGACGACATTTTGGTGGCCAGCTCGTCAACCGAGGAGCACCTGTTGCACCTGAAAGAAAATTTTCAGCGCTTGGATGCACATGGCTTGATCTTTAATCAGGTCAAGTGCCAGTTTGGTTTACCGGTGATCGATTTTTTAGGTCATCGAATTTCTGCGTAGGGTGTAGTTCCATTGCCGGCCAAGGTGCAGGCGGTGGCAGAGTTCCCACGTCCTCTGGTGGTTAAAAAGTTGTAGGAGTTTTTGGGCATGGTGAACTTTTACAACAGATTCATTCCCAATGTAGCCCATCTCCTACAGCCTCTCTACGAGGCCCTACGCTCAAGAAAGCCGACTGACACAGTGGTTTGGACCCTGGACCGGATCATTGCTTTTGATGGTGCTAAGTCAGCGTTAGCTAGCGCGGCACTCCTAGCCCATCCAGATTCAGAGGCCCCGATTGCATTGACAACTGATGCTTCAGATATAGCTGTGGGGGCCGTTGTAGAGCAACGCGTTTGTGACGCATGGCAGCCGTTGGCATTTTTAAACCGTAAATTGCAGGACTGCGAGCGCAAGTACAGCGTTTTTGACCGTGAGTTGTTGGCGCTGTTCTTAGCTACATGGCATTTTCGTTTTTTGCTGGAGGGTCGTTCGTTTACGGCTTATGTGGACCACAAACCACTCACGTTTGCAATGTCTAAAGTTTCGGAGCCTTGGTCAACGCGTCAGCAACGGCACTTGGCGGCCATTTCAGAGTTTACAACGGACGTCCGCCATGTGGCTGGAAAATCCAACTCAGTGGCAGACTGTCTGTCACGGGTGCTCGTTTGTCCTGTGCTCCTCGGGGTAGATTTTTCTGCCATGGCCGCTGACCAACCGGGAGACGCTGATATAACTGCCCTTCGTGCCGGCGTTTCAGGGCTTAAGCTAGAGGAGGTCAAATTGGGAGAGGGCGGTCCTTTGATCCTGTGTGACGTTTCCACAGGCCGGACACGCCCAGTGGTTCCATCAGGTTGGCGCCGCCGCATTTTTGACTCTGTTCACTCTCTCTCGCACCCAGGTGTGCGCGCGTCTGTGAAACTAGTCAGCGCACGTTTTGTGTGGCCTGGTTTACGCAGAGAGGTGAGGAGTTGGGCAGCGGCTTGCGTGGCTTGTCAGCGTGCCAAGGTGCACCGGCACACTAAGGCACCACTGGAACCATTTCCCATTCCAGCCAAGCGTTTTGACCACGTGCATGTGGACTTAGTTGGTCCCCTGCCCCCATCACGGGGTTTCACACACCTGCTTACAGTGGTCGACCGCACAACCAGGTGGCCGGAGGTCGTTCCTCTTTCTTCCACAACTACCTCCGACGTGGCTGGTGCGTTCCTCTCCACTTGGGTTGCCCGTTTTGGTGTGCCCTCGGACATCACTTCAGACAGAGGTCCCCAGTTTATTTCAGGGCTCTGGTCCGAGATGGCGCGCTCCTTGGGGGTGCAGGTGCATCGCACTACCGCCTACCACCCTCAGGCTAACGGGTTGGTTGAACGTTTCCATCGGTCTCTTAAGGCGGCGTTACGTGCTGCGCTAACAGACGTTGGCTGGGTGGAGCGTTTGCCGTGGGTGCTGCTTGGGTTGCGATCAGCTCCTAAGGAGGACCTCAACACTTCATCAGCCGAGTTGGTTTTTGGTCAGCCTTTACGAATCCCAGGGGAGTTTTTGTTAGACATTGCCGCTCCACGGTTCCCTGAAGCGGTGGACCCCTATTCGCAGAGTAGTCTTGTAAAGTAAATCATACATTCTCAGGTATTAAACTCATAATTAAACTTATGTGTTAAACTTTTCACCTCATGTTCAGGATCATGCACTCCAAATGCCTCTGTGCATAAACTGTGATCTGCTGACTCTGTACATTTTGTGACCATCTGTGTGAAACCAACCACATTTTGTGACCATCTGTGTGAAACCAACCACCTGTTCCTTATTTTTAACGTCATGTTCCTCATTTTATCTGCTGAACAAACAGTGACCTGCTTGTGTTAGTCTAAAAACACTGTTGCATTATAAGAAGTGCTGAATGTTCACTTTCCATTTGCCGAGTGCTCATGTTCCATGTGTTATCAGAAGTTTCCACCTGGTGATAGACAAACACCTCCCGTTCCACCCATGGTACCACCCCCAACCCCTCCCCAAACTAGCTCCACCTGTACGAGGGTTCTTAATCCATGCTGTGTTACTGTCTGAGCAGAGCAGACCCAGACAGCTTCGTGCCTGTACCATTCTGTTCTCAATCTTGCAAGATTCATTAAATCTTTTAAACTTGAACTTCATTTGAACAGCCTTGCCTCGTTATTCAGAAGTTTACTTCACAATTTGGCGTCACGGAACAGGATATTGCGTGTGACTGGACCGCCTGCTGGAGACGACCGGACGGGACCCCGGGACAGTGGGTCCGTAGGACCTGCTCCTCTTTCCCTCGAGTAGACTTCAGAGACGAGAGGACGTTTCGGTCCTCACAGCGGGAGAGCCAGCATCGACAATATTCAACGAACCAACGAGAAGGTTGGGAGGTAACGTAAAATACTCTTTTTCAAGTTTGAAAGATTTAAGCCGGGGTAAAACTGATACGAGACGCGTTCAAGGACCGTAGGAAATTTGAGCGTCAGGGACGCAGGGAACGTAAAGCGTTGTGAGCGTTTATTTTTTAAGCGCAAGAACACGTTAAAATTGTGAGCACTCGATAAGTGCAAGAGCAATTTACGCGTTAAACTCTTAACGCAGGAAGGTCCGCCCGAAAACCAAGCACGTAGGCAATTCAAATGTAGAAATACGTTAAAAAATTGTCGCCAATCGTGCCGCACGTAGGTTGTTATATGAGGTAGAAATACCTTAAAGACTGCCGCAAATCGTGCCACAGCAGAAGTAAATTTGGGGAGCGCTCAATAAAAAATAAAATAAAATAAAATAAAAAGCGAAAAATAACAAATAAAAATAGATAAACCTGTGTAGTTACACTCATTTTGAAATAAAATAAAATAATTAGACAAATAAGCTGGTTATAAAACATATAAATAAATTCATTCAAAAATAAGTAGGTATACAACATGGTTTTAAACATCCTGGTTCTAAACAATAAACTCATTCAAAATTAAATTAGGCAAATAACCTGTTTTTCAAACAGGTAAAATTAACTGAAATATTAAATAAATATAGATAACAAATAGAATTAAATATATATAGTAAAAAATTAAATAAAACAAACATTTAAATCAAATAAAAAATAATAATAATAATAAAAATAAAAATAAAATAAAAATAAAATAAAATGGGAACAAAAAACAGCAAAAGCGAAGCTTATATACCATGCGGGCCTGAAATTGACCGAATGAGAAGACTTCATGGTGATTTGTGTCTAAGGTTTGTGCCACAGTGGCATTGTAAATTCAATTTTCCAAGAAATGGATCGTTTGATCCACAGGAAATACAAAAATTAGAAGAACAATTGTTAGAACAAAAACGTAAGATCTGCAGCAAGAAAAAGATTCCACAAGGTGAGTTGTTAACAGTGACCAATCATGAGCAAGCTTTTAAGCTGTGGAAAAATGAATCCAAATTACAAAGTCAAAGAGTAATATCAAAAAGCCTTCAGATGACCCAGAAAATTAAGAAAACAAACCAGATGGCTCCAAAAGAGACAAAACATTTAGGAAAGAAAAATAAGAAAGGGACAGAAACACAAACTAACCCACTAAATGTTTCTTTCTCTCCTTCTGCTCCACCTGCGACTGGAACTTCTGGTTTCCGACCTCTCACCATGCCGCTGTATCCGTCACTGGCACATCTGAGTTCACCCCAACAACCACCACCATACCCTGAGCTACAGAGAACTGGACAACTTTCAGACTGGTTTCTGAACATGGACATGGACGATGACTTCCAAGGCTCCAAGAAAAAGGAGCAACCAGGAACGTCAACTGAATCAGGTACTGCCAACACACCTGACTCTTCACCCTCTGATTTGACTAACATCTCAACAGACACTGAACATGAGGGAATAGATTCTGGTGGACCAGGAAAGCCGAACACAAGACTTCAAACTGCAATAAATCAACTTAAGGAACAAGCATGTCACATTCAAAATGAAATTGACAAAACTCAACAAGAAATTGCAGACAAAAAGAAAGACAAAACCACCTTCATCACTGCACCTATGATTGAGGTGGGTGGGGCTGAGCAATCACAATTGGTTTATAGACCTTGGCCACACGCAGTGCTGACTGACATGGCCAAGCAGCACCTGCCTCATAGAGCCCAGGGTGGAGGAGTGATAGCTCTGGCATTGCTCACGTTAGTCAGAGTGATAAGACCAACTCTCCATGAGATAAAAGTCATTTTATCAGCAATATATGGCCTTGGGTTTGTCTCTCAACTTGATCCTGAACTTTTTGAAAAGGAAAACGGTTTTCAACTCGTCAGTCCAGACATCAACGCAGACAGCAACGAGGGGTATATGAAAAATGTGGAGGAAATTGGGAAAAGCCTGAAAAAGGTGTTCCCAGCTGTTCCTTGTTATGCAGACATTGCGAGCACAACCCAGAAACCTGATGAAACTCCACAAGACTACGTGAACCGTCTCCTGCCCATCTTCAAAACCCACTCAGGCATCCTTGAGCCTGACGGGAACTGGAGACACGACACAGCCCCCTCACCATTTGAAGCCATCTTCTGCCAGGCGGTCCTGAGTGGTTTTCTCCCATCAATAAAGAAATCAATCAAGACCACCTACATAGGCTGGAAGAAGAGACCACGCCTGACTGATCTCCTGAATCATGCTGAGCACGCATGGGACCTGCAGGTGACAGAGGTCACCACCACTCAGAAGAAAAAACAAAAGCAGCATGATGACGCTCAACTGACTCTGCTCCAAGCAGCCACTCAGCTGACCCTGAACCAGGCTCAAGCTGCAAATCACCCTCCGACAGCTGCGAACTACCCTCCAGCAGTTCAAAGGACTGATTTTGCTCCACCTAGACCACAGCCATGTTACAACTGTGGGAGCCTGGAACACTGGGTCCGCCATTGTCCACACCGACAAGGACCAAGGGGCCGAAACCAAGGTCGCAACAGGTATGGCAACCGAGGCAGAGGTCAGTTCAGGCCCTATCCAAACCAAGGGCCCAACGGCAACCAAGACTTCAACTCCAGACAAAACCAACATCAAGGCCCGCCCCAAGGCAGAAACGAAGCTGGACTCAGGGGTGGACAAAGCCAGAGGGGTTACTCAACTTGACTAGCCGAAGATGGTGGGAGCCAGGGATTTCAGACCGCAAGTGCCAGCACACACACACCTGTTTCTGAAACAAATGACACACACACACACATACACAGGAGAAGTTATTCCTACTTACTTCAAATACACTCAAGCTGCTTATCTGAAACTACCAATGATAACCGCAGTGGTTGAAAACATTTCATTACAATTTCTTGTAGATTCAGGAGCAACACAGTCATTAATCATGCGTAAATGTCTTCCAAATGCTCCACTTTCTAACAAAATTGTCCATTCCACAGGTGCATCTGGCCGGACAATTTCTGAAGCGGTCACAGTTCCGCTCAAGATCATCGATCCTTTTAATCATGAAACACATGAACATCAGTTTTTGCTTTCTGACTCTTGCCCAATAAATTTATTAGCAAGAGATTTGATTCTAAAATTTAGATTGGCAATAAATTGTGCACCTGATGGTTTGACTGTGACAGGCTCTGCTCCTGTCATGTTGTCTCTCCCTCATGTTTACCAGTCCCTGCTCAGCATTCCTCCTCCTGTCACTCTACACGGTCTCACCTGTGTGTAATCCCAATCACTGCAGGTGTCTCTCATTCCTACTCATCAGTGTTAGTATATATTCAGCCCCTTGGTGTCTAGTCTTTGTGTCCGGATTGTCCTTGTCCCGTCAAGGCTTCATGACTGCTACTCCCTCTGTTTCTCCATTGAGTAAGTTGCTGCTCTGCCAGCTGTTTATTTTGTAACTTTTGTCAAATAAATAAGTTTACTTACTTTTACCGGAGTTTTTCCTCGTTTCTCCTGCATATGGGTTCACAACGCAGAGACGCCATCATGACAGAATCCGGACACCATACTGAACCCAGTGGGAGAAAAATAACTCTTTTTGAGTACGCTGTCCGAGAGGCGAAGAAGACCGCTCAGCGTGAGGAAGAATGGAGGAAGAGGAACGCGTTCGTCGGGACTCGCTTGGCGATCAGACTGGACCCCTTTTCCTCACCACCTCAAGAAGCGGCAGCGACTAACAAGAGACCTCCTGTTGTCCCGGAGGGGCACCTCTTCCGGGCTCCCCGCAGGAGGAACAGACGGCTGAATCGAGCCGGCTTCATCGAACCCCAGCCCCTCCCGTCTTCGATGCCTCGCCGGTTGTCTGAAGAGCCCGGGAGAATTTCAAAGGGGGGGGCATACCAGTCCTCTTCTCTGCTGGTCCAGCAGATAGGCTCTAAGGGAACCCCAGAGAGACTCTTGATGAAGGAGGATGAGGTCTGCAGCTCGGCCGGTCTCTGGGACAGGTTGATCGCGGCGGAGGAAGCCATTTCCTCATTTACAGGAGCTGATGGCGATGGCGACTCGCCGGGGGCGTGGCAACGTTTTCAGCAGGCGTGGTCAGAGAGACGTGTGTTGCGTTCACTTCTGTTGACCCCCTCTCAGCCTGACACACCTCCCAGCTCATCGACAGCAGCTTCACCTGTCAGCACAGCAGCAGCTACAGCCAGTACAGGACCCACTCCAGCTGCTCAGCCTGATGCAACTCTTAGTTCTATATCAGCTGCACCACACTTGGTTTCCATGTCTTCCATGACAGCTGCACCAGGTTTGGTTTCCATGACAGCTGCACCTATGAGTTCACCTGGCAGTTCAGCAGCAGCAGTGGCTTCACCTGGCAACACCTCCTGGACTGGTTCCACTCATGCTGAGACAAGACTGGTGCTTCCTGTGCCAGCACCCAGACTGGCCCTTCCTGTGCCAGCACCCAGACTGGCCCTTCCTGTGCCAGCACCCAGACTGGCCCTTCCTGTGCCAGCACCCAGACTGGCCCCTCCGGTGCCAGCACCCAGACTGGCCCCTCCGGTGCCAGCACCCAGACTGGCCCCTCCGGTACCAGCACCCAGACTGGCCCCTCCGGTACCAGCACCCAGACTGGCCCCTCCGGTACCAGCACCCAGACTGGCCCCTCCGGTACCAGCACCCAGACTGGCCCCTCCGGTACCAGCACCCAGACTGGCCCCTCCGGTACCAGCACCCAGACTGGCCCCTCCGGTACCAGCACCCAGACTGGCCCCTCCGGTACCAGCACCCAGACTGGCCCCTCCGGTACCAGCACCCAGACTGGCCCCTCCGGTACCGGCACCCAGACTGGCCCCTCCGGTGCCGGCTCCCAGGCTGGTCCCACCGGTGCCGGCTCCCAGGCTGGTGCCTTCTGTGCCGGCTCCCAAGCGGGTTCCAGCTCCTGCTACGTTGGGTCTTGCACCAGCCGCCGACCAACCGGGCCCATCAGAAGCAGTGTCTCTTTCTCTCTCCACAGACTCTGTTCTCGAGGTGGTCCTGGATCCTGAGGTCCTCACTGCTCCATCTGGAGGCCTCACTCCATCGGGGGTCCTCGTCTCATCGGGGGTCTTCACTCCAGCTGAGGTCCTCGTTCCAGCTGAGGTCCTCGTTCCAGCTGAGGTCCTCGTTCCGGCTGAGGTCCTCGTTCCGGCTGAGGTCCTCGTTCCGGCTGAGGTCCTCGTTCCGGCTGAGGTCCTCGTTCCGGCTGAGGTCCTCGTTCCGGCTGAGGTCCTCGTTCCGGCTGAGGTCCTCGTTCCGGCTGAGGTCCTCGTTCCGGCTGAGGTCCTCGTTCCGGCTGAGGTCCTCGTTCCGGCTGAGGTCCTCACTTCATCGGAGGTCCCAACCGAAGAGGTCCTCACCTCGTCGAGGGTCCTCACTTCACCGGGGGTCTCCACTCCTCTGGAGGTCTTCACCAAGGAGGTCCTCGTTCCATCGGGGATCCTCGCTCCTCCAAAGGTCCTTGCCTCGTCGAAGGTCCTCGCTTCACCGGGGGTCTCCACTCCTCCAAAGGTCCTTGCCTCGTCGAAGGTCCTCGCTTCACCGGGGGTCTCCACTCCTCTGGAGGTCTTTACCAAGGAGGTCCTCGTTCCATCGGGGGTCCTCGCTCCTCCATCGGTGGTCCTCGCCCGACCAGAGGTCCTCATCTCTCCGGTGGTCTCCACTCCTCTGGGGGTCTTCGTTCATGAGGTCCTCACACCACCAGAGGTCCTCGCTCTGCTGGAGGTCCTCGTTTCGCCGGGTGGCTCCACTGCAAAGGTCTTTGACTCTTCGGGGGTCCCCACTACAGCAGGGGTCCTCGTGTCTACTGTGGCTCCTCGGCCCTCCGCATCTCCTGGAGGCCTCACTAAGACTGGGGTTTCCTCATCTTCTGGTGATGGGCGACATCCTGGACGTCCTCCGGATCTGGCTGATGGTGATGGGCGACCTCCTGGACGTCCTCCGGATCTGGCTGATGATGTTGGCCCGCCGTCCTGCCTGTTACCTCCCTCCGCCCGCCCTTGCTGTGTGGGGGGCCCGTCTTGGGGGTGTCAGGTGCCACCCTTGAGGGGGGGGTTATGACAGGCTCTGCTCCTGTCATGTTGTCTCTCCCTCATGTTTACCAGTCCCTGCTCAGCATTCCTCCTCCTGTCACTCTACACGGTCTCACCTGTGTGTAATCCCAATCACTGCAGGTGTCTCTCATTCCTACTCATCAGTGTTAGTATATATTCAGCCCCTTGGTGTCTAGTCTTTGTGTCCGGATTGTCCTTGTCCCGTCAAGGCTTCATGACTGCTACTCCCTCTGTTTCTCCATTGAGTAAGTTGCTGCTCTGCCAGCTGTTTATTTTGTAACTTTTGTCAAATAAATAAGTTTACTTACTTTTACCGGAGTTTTTCCTCGTTTCTCCTGCATATGGGTTCACAACGCAGAGACGCCATCATGACAGACTGTGTCTAAACAATTAGAGTCTGATGCTCTGGTCTCTCTCACACCTGAATTATTGTTCATTTTTCAGTGGTTGTTAATTGATCCACATCAGAGACACACTCTGCTCTCAATGGCCAGAGAAAGGCTGCCACCTAGTGTCTGTTTCATGACTGAACCACATCTACACTGCACTGCTCATGTCGTTTCAGATCCAGCTGACCCATTAGGGGACTCATTTCTGCAAACACAGACAACACAACTTGTCACCACATCTATCTGTTGGACACAAGACTCATGTTTTGTGCTGATAGATTTGAACAACAAAACAACACCTCAGACAAGTTACTTCACAGTACCTGACTCATTTCCTCACATCTCACTAGCAAAGCCACCTGACTCCCAATGGCGATCTCTAGGTCCTCTAGCACTTAGAGCACACACCACACATGACTGGGAACCACGTGATGATTGTTCCTTCTCACCGTCTCTCAACATGTTTAGGCAAGATTTTTGCCTCATGCTGACAGCACGGCCAACAAAGGAAGTGATTGATAACAATGCATGACTAGTTACGTCCATGATGTCTCTGGACGACCCTGAATTGGCAGACGTCCCCGCCCATCTCTGGGCCACAACTAAATATGATGTCGGGTTAATTAAGGGCCAAAAACCAATTGAAATAACACCAAAGTCTTCTTATAGACCTAAAATAGCCCAATACCCAC
The DNA here is from genome assembly GCA_038048925.1 of Garcialebias charrua. Classification (NCBI taxonomy): domain Eukaryota; kingdom Metazoa; phylum Chordata; class Actinopteri; order Cyprinodontiformes; family Rivulidae; genus Garcialebias; species Garcialebias charrua. Next base: position 12,580 of record JBBPBX010041674.1, on the reverse strand, counting down.
TGAAGCCTGAAGCAGAAAAAGGTATCACTCCAGTTTTCCGCTCCTTGCTGGAAGCAGGCGTGATCATCGCCTGCCCTGAGTCACCAGTGAGAACTCCGATTTTTCCAGTCAAAAAGATCAGACCTACTCCTCCAGATGAATGGAGATTTGTTCAAGACTTAAGAGCAGTTAATGCCTCTGTCCAAGCAAGAGCACCTATTGTACCTAACCCTTATGTCATCCTTTCTCAGATCCCTGCAGGCTCCACATATTTCAGTGTGATAGACTTAGCAAATGCGTTTTTTAGCGTTCCAGTTCATCCCAACAGCCAGTTCTGGTTTGCTTTCCAATTCCTGGGTAAGGCTTACACTTTTACGAGGCTCCCGCAAGGTTTCTGTGAATCTCCCACTATTTTTCATCAAGCACTGAATGATAGTTTGATGAGTTTCTCTCTGCCTCATGATTGTGCTTTGTTACAGTACGTGGATGATTTGCTGCTGGCTGCACCATCTGAACAGTCTTGTAAAGAGAACACGATCAGACTGCTGACATTTCTTGCAGAACAAGGTCACAAAGCATCATTGTCAAAATTGCAGTTTGTACAAACCACTGTCACTTTTCTTGGACACAGGATCTCCAGAGAAGGAAGAAAAATTGCTGACTCGCGTGTTGAGGCGATTGTGAAACTGCCATTACCGGTAACAAAAAAACAACTCATGTCTTTTTTAGGTCTTTGCGGTTACTGTAGGCATTTCATCCCAAACTACGCTGAGGTTGAGGCTCCTTTAAGAAAGGTATGTCATGACAAACACTTACAAATGAGCTCACATGTCACGTGGACAACTGAGGCACTGCAGGCCTTTGAAACACTCAAGCAACAGTTGCAAAAGGCTCCCACTCTTGGTATTCCAGATCCTGCACGCCCGTTTACACAGGCTGTGGATGAGAGGAAGGGCCACATGACGTCAGTGTTGTTGCAAAAGCATGGGGACAGATTGAAACCAGTCGCCTACTTTTCAGCTAAATTAGATCCAGTCGCTGCTGGTTTGCCTCTCTGCTTGCGCGCTGTAGCCGCAGCAGAAAAAGCTGCACTGGCGAGTAGAGACATTGTGGGGTATTCTGATCTGACTCTCCTTGTCCCCCACGCAGTTACTCAAATTCTTAATGAGCAAAAAACTGCTCATCTTTCAACCGCACGTTGGTTACGTTATCACACCACACTGTTGGACATGCCCAACATCACCATCCAACGATGTAATGTCTTGAATCCTGCGACTCTTTTGCCAAACGAGGATGATGGTGAACCACATGACTGTATGGCGGAACTTGAAGTCATATGCACACCACGACCTGACTTAGAACAAAATCCTTTGACTGACCCTGATTGGGAACTTTTTGTTGATGGATCTTCTTCCCGTGACCCTGACACTGGTCAGATTCGCAGTGGATATGCTGTTGTTACCCTCACACACACAGTTGAATCATCTTCTTTACCATCGTGCTCAGCACAAGCCTGCGAGCTGGTGGCTCTCACTCGTGCATGCACACTTTCTGAAGGTAAAACTGTTAACATTTACACAGACAGCAGGTATGCTTTTGGAGTTGTTCATGACTTTGGAGCTTTGTGGAGACACAGAAACTTCCTCAAGTCTGATGGCCAACCAATCCTTCATCACAAACTTGTGGACGAACTTCTTACTGCAATCACTCTCCCTCTCAGAATTGCAGTCATCAAATGTGCAGCACACACATCAAACACTGATCCTGTCTCCATAGGTAACTCACTCGCTGACACAGCAGCTAAACAAGCGTCAATGTTGCCCAACCCAACTAATATGCTTTTGTCTTTGCCTTTAAACAAAGATGATGATGTTTCATTCTCTGTTTCAGACATGCAAAAGTTTGCACCAGCCAGTGAAAAGGCAAACTGGAAGAAACACGGATGCATTTTTCAAAATGATGTGTGGGTAGGTCCAAATGGTAATCCATGCCTTCCACGACACTTTTTCCCTTCTTTTGCAACATTGACACATGGATTGGACCACGTGTCAAAAGGAGGGATGTTGAGACAAATCAATGAAAATTGGTTTACGATTAACTTTCATCAGACAGCCAAACAACACTGTGAGGCATGTTTAATCTGTGCCACACATAATGTTGCTAAAGCCATTAAACCCACAGGTTCTGGAGCTCACAAAACAATCACAGCACCATTCCAACACATCATGATTGATTTCATTGAACTAACACCAACTCAAAACAAAAGATACTGTCTAGTCATAGTAGACATGTATTCCAAATGGGTAGAAGCCTTCCCGACAAAGCATGCCACAGCTAAAACAGTAGCTAAACTTCTGTTACAAGAAGTCATTCCCAGGTGGGGAATCCCACAAAAAATCTCAAGTGATAATGGCCCCCATTTCGCAAATCAAATCCTTGATGACATATCACGAGCACTGAACTTTGACCTGACCAAACACTGTGCCTATCATCCACAAAGTGGAGGGGCGGTCGAAAGAGAGAATGGAACATTAAAAAACAAACTGTCTAAGATCTGTGAAGAAACAAAACTTAACTGGGTGTCTTGTCTGCCAATTGCACTAACATATTTGCGCATGCGAAGACGAGCTAAGCATAACCTCAGCCCATTTGAAATTCTTTTTGCAGCTCCACCCAACATGGGTGTGGGACCAATTTCAACTAGTGATCTAAAACATTGTGATCACGACATGCTGACGTATTGCATTAATCTGACTAATCACCTTAAATCTATCAGAGAGCAAGTCCAGGGAGGGCTACCCAGCCCAACTCAGGTAAAGTTACACAACATAACTCCTGGAGACTTTGTTATGGTTAAATCTTTCAGGAGGAAACACTGGAACTCGCCCAGGTGGACCGGACCCTACCAGGTGTTGCTCGTGACCCACACGGCCGTGAAAGTCGCGGAGAGGGCTACTTGGATCCACGCCGCCCACTGCAAGCTGTTCCGAGGTACCAGGTCACCAACAGAGGGCCCACTGGCAGGAGAACGAGTTTAACCAGCCCAGAGGAACAGCGCGCCAGAGCTTTAGAAGCTGGGTGCCAACAAGGGTGCAGCAAGTATCGGAATCTGCACGATTTGATACCACCGAGGGATCTACGCGCTCAGGAGACACTGCTTTAGAAGAACTCCTGACAACGACAGAAAAGATAAGACGATGCTCGATACACGCATCCCACGCACAATTTTAAAACAACCTGTTTCGCCTAGAACATGCACTGGGATGAAAGAGTTGCTTTGCTATACTCTAGTCATTGTGGGACTGACACTGATAGGTCTCATGACATGGTACCTGCATCCTGAAAATGTGAGCCAACTCAATCCAGCTAAGAGAGAGCTCAAACAGAGTCCTGGTCGAAGGGACTACAACGGTAACCCCGTCTTCATAGTTCCATATGTCAACGGCACAACTTCAACAATAACTTTACCTGTTTGCAAATTGTTTGACTGCTCAGATGAAAGAATCAGAAAAGCCGAGTTTTACATGTGTCTCTGTGGAACTTATGATCCTACCATTTGTACGTCCTGCCCAACATGGGAAAAGGTTTTTTTGTACACAGGTTCTTGGGGTAGTCCACAAACAGTGAAAGGCCAACCACTTTATTGGTGGGCTGAAAGGTTTAAACTAGTAAAAGGCGGAAATGGCGGATCAACTAATCTCCTATTATCCATACAATCCGTGACAGAATGGCATGTGTATCCCCCACTTAGCCACAGATACCAAGAAGATGCAACTCAGAAACTACTTAGACACACGTCAAACCCTAAATTGCATGTTGTTCTCCAAGCAGAAGTATCAGGTACAGACCCCTTCAGGGAACTTATAATTACTTATGCCGACGTCTGCACCCTGGAAGAATGCATCACTGAGTTTAAAATGCACCCATTAGAGTAAACCATGAAAATCACACTTATTGCTCGCGCCGACCGAAATATCTTAACTATAGACATGGACCACTTAGACGACTGCTTCACCATTGATTATGATGTACGATCACGGGTAATAAACTTTACAACCGAGTCGAACCGGTCCCGCTTAGATTTTTTAGATCTCGTAGTAAGCATAGTACAGATTTGTGCTTTCAGACAGCTCCCAGAGGCTCATGTATATCACGGCTACCACTTTCTGAATTAAAGAGCCGTGTCTCCTTAATGTTTATTTTTCCCTTTTGTTTTATTGATGTAGTCAAGTAAAAATCAACACATAAAGGTCAAATCAACATTTTATCCTGATTAAATTATATATCATTTGTCCATTTATTTTCTTTTGTACTTTAATCCTCAATTGTTCTGTTTTCAATTGTTTTTGAACATGACTGTTGCTTGCCACATTATTTGCAGGTCTTTAACCTGCACAAAAACAGCTACTTGCTAATTCTATCTCTAGTTAATGATGGTTGCATGGAAAGTCTCTTAGACACATGTAATTTGATGTTTTATTTTGAGAGTCTCATACTTTTTTCTTCTCTTATAGATCAACTGAATGTAAGGATGATATGGACACCAGATTTGGTCGCCGCCGTGGGGCCGGGGTGTTGTGCAGCTTTTGTCCCCAAGCATTTCCACATCGTTGCCACCGGGGTTTTCCTGCACAAGTTCACATCATCCAGTTAGGCCTGGGGAGGCATAACATGTGATTTAATAACACTGTGATTTTCTTGAGTAACATTATTTTTAAGATTGATTGATAATTTTATGGTTTTGCTTGTATTACAAATATTGATTTTGTTGTTGTTGTGAATTGTATTATCTTAGTTGTTCCTGACGGAACAAAAGGAGGGAATTGTAAAGTAAATCATACATTCTCAGGTATTAAACTCATAATTAAACTTATGTGTTAAACTTTTCACCTTATGTTCAGAATCATGCACTCCAAATGTCCCTGTGCATAAACTGTGATCTGCTGACTCTGTACATTTTGTGACCATCTGTGTGAAACCAACCATCTGTTCCTTATTTCTAACGTCATGTTCCTCATTTTATCTGCTGAACAAACTGTGACCTGCTCGTGTTAGTCTAAAAACAACACTGTTGCATTATAAGAAGTGCTGAATGCTCACTTTCCATTTGCTGAGTGCTCATGTTCCATGTGTTATCAGAAGTTTCCACCTGGAGATAGACAAACACCTCCCGTTCCACCCATTGTACCACCCTCAACCCCTCCCCAAACTAGCTCCGCCTGTACGAGGGTTCTTAATCCATGCTGTGTTACTGTCTGAGCAGAGCAGACCCAAGACAGCCTCAGTGCCTGTATCATTCTGTTCTCAATCTTGCAAGATTCATTAAATCTTTTAAACTTGAACTTCATTTGAACAGCCTTGCCTCGTTATTCAGAAGTTTATTTCACACCACGACCCGACCCCGGATAAGCGGAAGAAAATGGATGGATGGATGGATGGATGGATGGCATCACCTCATCTAAATAGCTATGCTAAAGCTAAGCTAACGATCATTAAACACCGCAAGTTTTTAAAAAAATAAGCTTTCGCAAAACGTGTGTTTTACTGGTTCTGTATTAATAATAATAATAATAATAATTAATTCAATTTATAACGCACTTTTCATTACTGAAAATCTCAAAGTGCTACACATATATTGAATGCTACACACATTCATAAACCGGTGGCGGCAGACTACCATGCAAGGTGCTTTCCAGTCCTACCGGGAGCAACTCAGGGTTAAGTGTCTTGCCCAAGGACACAACGACACATGGTGCGGGTCCCGGGAGTCGAACCGCCAACTTTCCGATCGGGAGACGACTGCCCTTACCACTACGCCACGGCCGCCC
>JBBPBX010041673.1:0-11645 GCA_038048925.1 Garcialebias charrua | reverse complement strand
ATGCAGTTAGAGAGAACATGGAGGTAGTTGGAGTGAGGACAGAGTGAGGTGGAGGAGGAGAACTCGCTGTGGAGACTCCAAATAAAATGACACTTCTATTGCTTCACTTTTGCCACATTCAATATGGCGGCAATGTTGACGCCCGATGCAGCTCAATGAGCCGTCTACAGGTCCTTCTAAAAAAAATTAGCATATTGTGATAAAGGTCAGTATTTTCCATAATGTAATGATAAAAATGAAACTTCATATATTATAGATTCATTGCACACCAACTGAATATTTCAGGTCTTTTATTGTTTTGATACTGATGATTTTGGCATACAGCTCATGAAAACCCAAAATTCATGTCTCAAAAAATTAGCATATTTCATCCGACCAATAAAAGAAAAGTGTTTTTAATACAAAAAAGTCAACCTTCAAATAATTATGTTCAGTTATGCACTCAATACTTGGTCGGGAATCCTTTTGCAGAAATGACTGCTTCAATGCGGCGTGGCATGGAGGCAATCAGCCTGTGGCACTGCTGAGGTGTTATGGAGGCCCAGGATGCTTCGATAGCGGCCTTAAGCTCATCCAGAGTGTTGGGTCTTGCGTCTCTCAACTTTCTCTTCACAATATCCACAGATTCTCTCTGGGGTTCAGGTCAGGAGAGTTGGCAGGCCAATTGAGCACAGTAATACCATGGTCAGTACAGTAAACCATCTACCAGTGGTTTTGGCACCGTGAGCAGGTGCCAGGTCGTGGTGAAAAATGAAATCTTCATCTCCATGAAGCTTTTCAGCAGATGGAAGCATGAAGTGCTCCAAAATCTCCTGATAGCTAGCTGCATTGACCCTGCCCTTGATAAAACACAGTGGACCAACACCAGCAGCTGACATGGCACCCCAGACCATCACTGACTGTGGGTACTTGACACTGGACTTCTGGCATTTTGGCATTTCCTTCTCCCCAGTCTTCCTCCAGACTCTGGCACCTTGATTTCTGAATGACATGCAAACTTTGCTTTCATCTGAAAAAAGTACTTTGGACCACTGAGCAACAGTCCAGTGCTGCTTCTCTGTAGCCCAGGTCAGGTGCTTCTGCTGCTGTTTCTGGTTCAAAAGTGGCTTGACCTGGGGAATGCGGCACCTGTAGCCCATTTCCTGCACACGCCTGTGCACGGTGGCTCTGGAATCGGCCCTTCTCCACAATCTTCCTCAGGGTCCGGTCACCTCTTCTCGTTGTGCAGCGTTTTCTGCCACACTTTTCCCACAGACTTCCCACTGAGGTGCCTTGATACAGCACTCTGGGAACAGCCTATTCGTTCAGAAATTTATTTCTGTGTCTTACCCTCTTGCTTGAGGGTGTCAATGATGGCCTTCTGGACAGCAGTCAGGTCGGCAGTCTTACCCATGATTGCGGTTTTGAGTAATGAACCAGGCTGGGAGTTTTTAAAAGCCTCAGGAATCTTTTGCAGGTGTTTAGAGTTAATTCGTTGATTCAGATGATTAGGTTAATAGCTCGTTTAGAGAACCTTTTCATGATATGCTAATTTTTAGAGACAGGAATTTTGGGTTTTCATGAGCTGTATGACAAAATCATCAGTATTAAAACAATAAAAGACCTGAAATATTTCAGTTGGTGTGCAATGAATCTAAAATATATGAAAGTTTCGTTTTTATCATTACATTATGGAAAATAATTACCTTTATCACAATATGCTAATTTTTTTAGAATGACCTATACATATACAGTGTGTCTATGGAGGAGACTTTTTATTTTTTTTACATGCAACTGCTGCAGCTGTTGTTCGAAGTTCAGTAAGTTTCTTGTGAGCAAAATTTTTTTTTCTCAACCGTCCAGTTTGTAGTCCCTCACTCGTAATCAGTATATCATCAGCAATGACATGCACCCCTGGTACGCCCTCTAGTGCTTGCATAAGTTTCCTTTGGAAAACTTCTGGAGCTGGGCTGATACCCATTGGCATCCTGAGCCAACGGTATCGTCCGAATGTGGTTGCAAAAGTGGTGAGATAACTGGACTCCTCATCCAACATGACATGCCAGAATCCATGCTTGACATCACAAACAGTGAATACCTTGGATTTTGAGAGTCCTGGTAGGATGTCATCAATGGTGGGGAGAGGAAAATGGCTCCTTTTCAGTGCTTTGTTTAATGGTTTGGGGTCTATACAGATCCTTGGCTTTCCATTTGGTTTTGTCACTGACACAATGCTGCTTATCCAGTCAGTGCTGCGCTCCACAGGTGCTATGATTTCTTTGCTTTCCAGATCCTTAAGTTCCTCTTTGATTGGAGTCATCATAGCAACAGACACTCTGCGTTTGGGCAGTTTTACTGGTGGTACACTCTTATCTATTTCAATGTGGTACTCGCCTTCTAGGCAGCCAACACCTGTGAAAACATCTCTAAATTCAGTCTTTATTTTGTCCATATTCATCAGTTTCTCACTGTTGTCTGGTATTTTATCTGAACATTGTGTTTTCACTATACTATCAATCGCCAGAATGTTCTCGTACTGTACTTTTATCAGCTTCATGGCTTCATTGGCCTTTCTGCCCAGCAATGGGATCCTGTCCTCTTGATCCACCACTTGAAACTCCAGCCTGTACAGTTTATTATTTCTTGGATTTCTAAGTTTTACTTTACATTTACTTTACATGATATTCAGTAATAAAAAGAAAACTGTTGATGTTCCACTCAAAATTGAGGGTGTTGAGATTTGTAGAGTGAGTGAGGTGAAGTTTTTGGGTGTTATTATTGATGACAAACTGACATGGAAACAACACATAAATTCTGTAAGAATAAAAATAGCTAAATCGATTGCAGTACTGTACAAAGTCAGAGACCTATTGAATGATAAAGCTCTGTATTTGTTGTATAACACAATCATTGTTCCACACTTAATCTATTGTATTGATGTTTGGGGGAATGCGTGTAAAACAATCACAAAGCCTATTTTTGTATTACAGAAAAGAGCTGTAAGAATTATCACTAGAAAACATTACCGTCATCCATCAAGTACATTATTTTATCAACTGAAGTTATTGAAGTTCCATGATTTGGTAGACTATAATATTTTATCAGTTATGTATAGGGCTCAAAATAATGCATTACCTTTAAATATCCAAATGCATTTTGTTAAAAGACAAAGTTGTTATAATCTTAAGGGGACAGAGATGTTTGTAAAACCACAATTCAGAACTAGTTTGAAGGGACGTTCTACCTCAATCCAGGGAATTAGATTATGGAATGGCTTGGAGAATGTAGTTAAAAATGCCAAGTCAATGTTTACATTTAAGAAAATGATCAAAACAAATGTGTTAAAAAAAATGAAATAGCGTAATGTGTATTGTATTAGTTAGAAAATTAGAAAGAGTTAGTCATTTTGTACTGTTGGTTGAAGATTATTATTGTTTAATCTGATTGTTGGAAAAAAGGGGCAGATATAATAAGATTTATTCTTCTTTCTGCTACCTTTCATTTTTTTATATTTTGTACATTATCATTTATGGGATTGTCTTGTATTGTTTCTTTTGTAAAAAAATGAACAAATTTAATAAACATAAACAAACATTTACCAAGTGGTCGTAATTTACTTTTGTTGTACATGACATGTCCGCATCGCTGGCAGTAAGTCAGGCTCGTTTCCGGTGAGAGTTGGACTCCACCAAGGTTGCCCTTTGTCACAGATTCTGTTCATAACTTTTATGGACAGAATTTCTAGGCGCAGCCAAGGTGTTGAGAGGATCCGTTTTGGTGGCCTTAGAATCGCTTCTCTGTTTTTTGCAGATGATGTGGTCCTATTGGCTTCATCAGCTCGTGATCTACAGCTTTCGCTGGAGCGGTTTGCAGCTGAATGTGATGCGGCCGGGATGAGGATCAGTTCCTCCAAATCCGAGGCCATGGTCTTGAGCCGGAAAAGGGTAGCATGCCCTCTCCGGGTCGGGGAGGAGGTCCTGCCCCAAGTGGAGGAGTTTAAGTATCTCGGGATCTTGTTCACGAATGAGGGAAAACTGGAGCGTGAGATCGATAGGCGGATAGGTGCAGCGTCCGCAGTGAAGCGGGCGCTGTACCGGTCTGTCGTGGTGAAGAGAGAGCTGAGTCAAAAGGCAAAGCTCTCAATTTACCGATCGATCTACGTTCCCACCCTCATCTATGGTCATGAGCTTTGGGTTATGACCGAAAGAACAAGATCTCGGATACAAGCGGCTGAAATGAGTTTTCTCCGCAGGGTGTCTGGACTCTCCCTTATGCCTCATCCTCACCTAAAGCATATTGCGCTTCCAAAAATCTCCAAATGCACTGTACTGGCTGCTTGTCAACAGATGACTGTCCTCATCTAACGCGTCTGCAGTGGGAGGAGCGTGTTGGTCCTCCTCTTCCGCTCCGGTGTTTGTTTATTTCCGGTCTCAGAAAAGTGGCAGACGCAATACGAAGAATTGCCTTGTTGTACTTAATCTACAAAGCAGCAACACGCAGACGCCGTGCACAACGACGATTCTGGATTCACCCCACATGAGAGGCGTCATGAATTCAGTGAATTTCACCATCTGATGATCCAAGAGCTGCGCGCAGACGAGGAGCGCTTTCAGCTGTACTTCCGTGTCACCCGCGCCCAGTTTGACGACCTGCTGTAAGTTTCTCCTTCATGTTTACCGCGGGATTTTTTTCATCTGTTAAACGTTTCGCACGGTGCCCACCTAATTCCGTCCCGTCGTCGTGGCGTGATCACATGGCAGAGTCTCTCCTGATTGGTCCTGATTGTTTGCTGCTGGGCAGCGAGCTGAATCTAGCTGTGGAAGCATGGAATGGCGTGCTTCCACAGCAAGGCATCCGAGCAGCACAGTCGCTGCTCGGATGCGATGCTGGAGTAGAAAACAGCTGCTGCTCACTTTCGCGCTGCTTGCATGCTGTGGATGCGCCGCGACACGACCCGCTGCTCCAAGATTCGCGTCCCCATAGACTTCAATGTAAAATGGCTGTTTCGGCTGCGCGAGATGCGTGCGGTGGGGAAGTAGCATTAGAGATAGGGTGAGAAGCTCAGTCATCCGGGAGGGACTCGGAGTAGAGCCGCTGCTTCTCCACATCGAGAGGAGCCAGTTGAGGTGGCTCGGGCATCTGGTTAGGATGCCTCCTGGACGCCTCCCTGGTGAGGTGTTCCGGGCATGTCCCACCGGGAGGAGACCCAGAGGAAGACCCAGGACACGCTGGAGGGACTATGTTTCTCGGCTGGCCTGGGAACGCCTTGGGATTCCCCCAGAGGAGCTGCTCCAAGTGGCTGGGGAGAGGGAAGTCTGGGCCTCCCTACTTAGGCTGCTACCCCCGCGACCCGACCCGGGATAAGTGGAAGAAAATGGATGGATGGATGGATGTACATGACAAGTACTTTCTCTGTGTTATCCAATTGTGTGTTTGGGTTCAACAGCTGTATTGGAATAACATTACATGTAGCACCACATTTAATCTGAAAATAGACACTTTTTTTCTTCATCAACATGCCTGCAAAGAGATGTTGACTTTTGCTGTGTGTTTCCTTCACTTGGTTTATTGTCTCTGACATCTGTTATTGTCAAAATGTCCTCACACGACTCACTTGACTCTGAAATTGTGTGTACCAGTTTGCCTGTCTTGCTTTGTCCATGCTTGGATTTGCATTTTGCAGCAAAGTGGTTCTCTTTTACACATTTCTTACACTTTTTCCCATATGCTGGACATTTGTGTTTATTTTTCTCATGTGTGAGTCCACAAAATTTACAACTAATCTCATCCCGTTTGTCTCGTCTCAGACTCTTTTTCATTGTAGTATGTATTTCCTCCACCACTTGCCCTTGTATGGTTTTGCTGTTCTCTTTTGACAGTTCAGTAGCTCTGCATAATTGCATGCACTTGTCCAGAGTTAAGTCTTCTTCTCTTAACAGTCTTTCCCTCATTGCAGAGCTATTGGTCCCACAAACAATGTGGTCCCTTATTAGTGAATCCTTAATGTAGCCGAAATTGCAAGTGTTGGCCAATACTCTTAAATCCATAACATATTTATCAATATTCTCATCTTGTCCTTGGTCTCTGACAAAAAACTTGTAACGCTCAACAGTCTCATTCAGCTTAGGATTGCAATGATTGTCAAACAGTGTCATCAATGAACTCACTGTTCTCCTTGCAGCAGTAGAACCGCTCATCAGTGTTGTCAAAAGTTCTCTCCCCCTCTCTCCAAGAAGGTAGTTGAACAACTTCACTTTAGTTGTTTCCTCTAAGTCGGGCATAGTGAGGTCCACATACAGTGTAAACTCCTCTTTCCAACTTTTCCAGGTCTTTGCTAAGTTGGCTAAATCCAAACAAAGTGTAGGAGGTGGCCTGAGACCCTCCATTGTGACTTCTGTTGTTCTTGTCTGCTCCTCCTTCGTCTTCACACTGGCCAGCTGCTCCAACTCCAGGGCCAGGCTAACAAGTTAGCAACACTCACCACCAGATGAAGAGCGCCTCAACGTGACCGCAACAGAAGTGAGGAGTAGTCTCAGGAGGATCAACCCTCACACAGCAACTGGACCAGACAACATCCCGGGAAAGTGCTGAAAAAATGTGCTGGCAGCCTGGCAGACATCTTCACCACCTCACTTGCCCTGGAGACAGTTCCCACCTGCCTGAAGACCACCACCATCATCCCAGTCCCAAAAAGCTCCACAGTGACTGGTCTGAATGACTATCGGCCAGTGGCTCTCACCCCGATAGTCGCTAAATGCTTCGAAAAACTGGTCATGACCCACATCAAAACATCCATCAACATCAACGAGGACCCTCATCAGTATGCATACCGCGAGAACCGATCAACAGAGGACGCCATCTCCTCTGTGGTCCACAATGCTCTCACCCACCTGGATCAGAAGGACTCATACGTCCGTCTACTCTTTGTGGACTTCACGTCTGCCTTCAACACCATGATCCCCCAAACTCTGATGGACAAACTATCCACACTTGGACTAAGCCCCTCAATTTGTAACTGGGTACTAGACTTCTTAACAAACAGACCACAGTCAGTGAAGATCCACAACTTCTCCTCCTCCACCATAACCCTCAGCACTGGCTCTCCTCAAGGATGTGTGCTGAGCCCTCTTCTGTTCACTCTGCTCACATATGATTGTGCAGCCACTAGGCATGTAACGAGATCTCGTTGTACGAGATCTCGCAATATTAAACTCCCGCGATATCTCTCGTTGAGAGGTAACGTTGTCTCGCGAGATGCTAATGCTAGCGCTAGCAGAGCCCCTAGCAAGTCAGCGTCACGGACAGCATGGCTTCGCCGGATGAAGTTGCTATAGAAGACGCCCCAACTACTGATGGAGGGTCCCGGTGCCGCAGACGAGACGCCTCTACATTGATGGAGGGTCCCGGCGCTGCCGACGCTGCCCCGAATGTAAAGACACGCGTGTAAACACCGGTGTGACCGGTGTTGCCAGATAGAGTCCCACCCACCCAAAGCACTCTTTACCCGCAAAAGGCAGAAGGAAAATCGCGGTGAACCGCCCAATCTGGCAACACTGGTGAGTGACGGCTGCAGATTCAGCGCTGATGCGGATATTTATGTTAAATTTTTGGAAAGTCCTGCGTGAATATCTGTTTTTCTATGATATTAGTGCTTAGTGTATTTTTTTTAGTTGATGTTTTTGTTTTTCTTAGTTCATATCTTAGATGTTATTACTGTTTTTCTCTCACATTTTGTTGTTGGATGTAACTGGGACCCTGTGTACATAATCTCGTTTCATCACATGTACCACATGTGGTGCAAATGACAATAAAGATTCTCTGACTCTCTTAGCTCTTCATGGCTCGGCACAAACTTATTTTGGCTGACTTCATGACCAACATGTTTCATTCTGTTCTGTCTTCATCCAACTATTGCTGGGTTTCAGATGACGTAGCAGTGACGTCACAGAATGCAGATGCGGGGCAAGAAGTAAACGCAGCCGTTTCCTTCTGTTGCTGATTCAGCATCAACATGCCTAAATTCTGTGCCGTTTACGGTTGTTGCAACCGCTCTAATCGAGAGATAGATAAAAGTTATTTTCGTGTTCCGAAAGTAGTATGCTACAAGGGGATTAATTTAAAAAAACTTACAGAAAAAAGACGACAAACGTGGATTACAACCTACGGCTAAAAACAGGAGGTGCAGAAACTGACGAGAGTCTGCAGCGACCACTTTGTAACAGGTAAGGGTCGTATCGTTTAAATCATATTTTCAGATATTTTATTGGACAGTAACTAGAAAGACAGGTAAGATATGTTATGCCCTAGCTTGTGTAGTGGTTCAACACTTGGTTGTTCCCAGAAAAAATCCGATTAGAATGCTAATGTTGTTAGCGGTTAGCTTAGTGCTAGGAAAGGCATTTACGTGTTTTACTTTAAAGTGGTGTCTTATATTTAGGTTGTCCGAGTGCAGCAGGTGATGTACATTCCCAAGACTGGGCCCCCACTGTTAACCTGGGGTACCAAAGAAGTAACGAGTGGCCACAAACAGAAGCATCCCTCCGGCGCAGGGAAAGAGCTAAGGCCTGGAAGCTTCTCTGCACTGAGGAGGCCAACAGTCTGGAAGATGAGCTCTGTGAAGAAAGCTTACCAGCCCCTGAAAACGAACGATTCAAAGGTAAAATAATAATAAATAAAAATACTATTTATTTATTTATAGAATTTCTGAACGTAATTTTTAATAATTAAATATTTGCAGATGCAGAATGCCAGACGGATCTAAGCATGGTTGACCTCACAAAGCTGGAGGATGCAGTGAAAGGCTACACAACTGAGATCTGCGACCTTAAGGAAAAAGTCTCAGTGACTAAATTTACTCCTGAAACCTTCCAGAACAACGATAAAACAAAGTTTTATACGGGACTGCCCAACTTTTTAGTTTTGATGCAAATTTTTCAGCTCTGTGAACCTTATACATCAGCATGTCATCACTGTCAGCACTCTCCAAATTTGAGCAATTTATTATGATACTTATGCATCTCAGATTACATCTGCAGCTTCAAGACCTTGCCTATAGATTTAATGTGTCAAAAGCCACTGTGTCTCGAATTTGTTTTAGAACGATTCATGTTCTCCATGAAAGATTACAATTCTTAATAGTGGCCTGAGCGACAAGTAATTCAATCAACTATATTTATATAAATATTTTAAGTTTAAATGATTATACATGTATTTATCATTTAAAGTAAATCAAAAGTAAATTAAATCACTAATACTGTTACAGACCATATTTCCATCCATCCATCCATCCATCCATCCATCCATTTTCTTCCGCTTATCCGGGGTTGGGTCGCGGGGGTAGCAGCCTAAGTAGGGAGGCCCAGACTTCCCTCTCCCCAGCCACTTGGAGCAGCTCCTCTGGGGGAATCCCAAGGCGTTCCCAGGCCAGCCGAGAAACATAGTCCCTCCAGCGTGTCCTGGGTCTTCCTCTGGGTCTCCTCCCGGTGGGACATGCCCGGAACACCTCACCAGGGAGGCGTCCAGGAGGCATCCTAACCAGATGCCCGAGCCACCTCAACTGGCTCCTCTCGATGTGGAGAAGCAGCGGCTCTACTCCGAGTCCCTCCCGGATGACTGAGCTTCTCACCCTATCTCTAAGGGAGAGTCCAGCCACCCTGCGGAGAAAACTCATTTCAGCCGCTTGTATCCGAGATCTTGTTCTTTCGGTCATAACCCAAAGCTCATGACCATAGATGAGGGTGGGAACGTAGATCGATCGGTAAATTGAGAGCTTTGCCTTTTGACTCAGCTCTCTCTTCACCACGACAGACCGGTACAGCGCCCGCTTCACTGCGGACGCTGCACCTATCCGCCTATCGATCTCACGCTCCAGTTTTCCCTCATTCGTGAGCAAGATCCCGAGATACTTAAACTCCTCCACTTGGGGCAGGACCTCCTCCCCGACCCAGACCATATTTGTACATGTTAATTGTTCATGAAGACAAAAAAAAAATTTACCCAATAAGGTTGAATATTTTTAATTTATTCAATGAACTCCATAACCAATCTTTGTGAATATTGGTCAGTTAAAATGACATGAGTTTTGCTATTGAAATAAAAACATTTTTCTGAAGTAGACTCATTTTGCAACATTTGTGACATATGACATTTGTATGTGCTGTTATTTAACATATTAGAACACCTTTGAAATTCACAAGCTAATCTCATATTGATTTAAATATATCATTTGATTTAACATACTTAACTTTTCAATTAAGATTATTGTAAATAAAAAACAGCTGTCATGACATGTAACAACATCACATGACCCTTCTGCAGAGTGCTTGCTACAGGTGTAGCTGAAACATGTTATGGTAGTGACAAATGTTTTTGGGGAAAAAAAGAGCAACTGTTTAAATTTGTATAAACTTTTCAAACTCCTTTCATCAACTACTCCAAATAACATTCTTGATTCTTAGATTGGTTAGTCACGTGTGGATTTCTGTCCCAGGATTTCAGGTAGGATGCAATGTGTAAAATAGTGCTGAATTTTGGGAACTGCTGTTTCCCACAGCTGGTCATCTGGCAGAATTCTTTCCACATAAATATCATTTTCACTCCATACTACAAAATCACAATATTGTACATCCACAATGTGAATCTGATCCTGGAGCTGATGGTAATAAGGATGGTTCCTATCCAGTTGTACAGAATCTCCAACCTTGACGAGACGACGAGACAAAAACCAGGCTGTCCAGCACACATCCTCAGACCGACTTCATGCTGTTTGCTCTGTGGGCACTGAAGGACAAGACAATGAAACTTAGACATAAAAAATAAATACGGTAGTCTCCAAAACATTTCAATATGATACGTTTTTAAAGATTGTGTTTCACTCATTTCACTATCCAACACCAATGTTAGAAAATGAGACTATATTTATGTCTCTGTCAACCAGGTGTGTTCCACAGGTAAGAATGTATTAATCTGGACTAAGTTTTAAAAGGTGATGGAAAGGTCACACATTTTTTAACTGGAAACAAGGCAACATCCCACAAACTGCAAGACCATCCCCAAAACTACGGCTACATGCTGTGAAATATGCAAACAACAAAGATTTGAGTAAAAAATTATAGTTGTAACATTCATACTGTGAGGTGCGCAAAGTCTGCAGTGCAGTACCCTAATGCATGCTCAATAATCCAGGTAGAAAAATCTAAAAAAGCTAAGTCTGCAGTGCAGTAGTCCAAACCTTTTGAGAAATAAATTTTACCTTGATTTCACACACCCTGGCTCCATGACAGTCACATGAAACGACTCCATCTGGTGAGGCTCCCATGTATGGCCACCTTGAGTTTAACCAGCTAGTATCTGAAGTTACAAAGAAGATACGATCACCTTGATGATACTGTATTATCAAAACAAAAAAAATCATAATATTTTCAGTACATTAACTTACCTTTTTAATGGAGTTACTGTAGATCTCTGACCTACAGTGTAGAAATGCATATGACTCAACGTTAACACATACAACTCCAGCACGAATTTGGCTTTACAGAAGCTAAATATATTATTTTTAAGTAGATCCACGCACATAGAAATAACAGGGGGCTAACTAAACTTGTTGTTAGCATTAGCGATAGCGTAGTTAGCATAGGCTAATTACTAAATAAATAATACATCTCACT
>JBBPBX010041672.1:11527-22222 GCA_038048925.1 Garcialebias charrua | reverse complement strand
TACAGTATATATATGTGAGTCTAAAAATTCTATATTATCAGTGAAATTGCCCTCAATAAAGTTGAGCAGAATAAAATGTCATGATGCAAGAGGTCAGTGTCCCCAAATGAGCTCTCAGGAAGTCAACTGTACTTAAAATGTATCAATATAGACTAATCACACACACGTGTATGTGTTACGCTTTTATCAAAACCTTTAATATTAGAAGAGTTTTAAACATGTGCAGCCCACCAATGAAGCATGAGCGATGCTGACGTTTTCCCAATCATGACTGCAGACACTGAAAAATGTCACTTCATTTTTAAAACCTGAACTTCTCTGAGTGGGAGTTATGTCTGAGACTGCTGCTGAGTCTGTGGGCTTGATGTGAATCCTTCATTTAGTTCAGTTTAGGAGGTCAACACGACTGACCTGGTGTTAAACATGTTCATCTCCTACACGAACTGACCTCAGACTCATGAAACCTGAGACTGAATCACAAAGATCCGTCAAAACGAAACCTGTCACACTGCAGCTGTTTATGAATTATGCAGCTCAACTCTGACAGAGAAACTTCTGGTCCTGAAACAAGAAATAAAAGTTATTCACCCTACCTGTAGGTTAGTTGGCTCCATGTGGAGTCTGGAACTAGACGAACAGAGAATGAACTCCTGATTCCTTCAGATTCTGTTTGGTTCAGAGTGTGATCAGTTCCTGTTTACTTCTCCCTCCCTCAGTGGTGACACATGAGGGTTAAAGAAACCAGCCTGTCCCGTCACAAGAATGGGAACCATGCTGCCAATGAGTCACCGACTTTTATTGTTGCTCTGCGAGTTACAAAGGTTGCTGAGCTAATCCTGTAAAGTCCAATGGGATGTTGATTTTATGAAATGCAAATTTTCTTTACAGTGCTTGGATTTATTTAGATCATCTGTCAAAGCATCAAGCAAGATTAAAAAAATAACACTACTGTTGAAATGAAAGCCATTTTCTAAATGAAAAACACTCTAAATAAAAGATCCTCTCACGTCATATTCACTAGATACCAAGGCCGAGGGAACTGGGGGTGTGGAGGGTTCTGCAGCACTTCCTGGTGCCAGAGGCCTGCATATAAATATATAAATAAATACATAGTTCAACAATTAATAAAATAAATAAATAAACAGATGTCAATAATGCATTATTTCTTTAAAATCCAATGTTATTTTGACATTATTAACTTTTGTAAATCTGGTCTATCTACTGTATAGTCCAACACTGTTATTGCTTATAAAAGCAACTTTATAAACTTGAACTTAAATGATGTGATGTGTAAATACTATCTAAACGTTTTATCTTAACATCTCATAAATATGATATATACAGTAGATGCATAAATACGAATTAACATCATGTAGTCAAGATCCTCTCAAAATTAAGCTCTTATGAGACAGTATTCTAGGAGCTTCAGCATTTTGAGTCATAATTTTAATGAAAGTTTTTTCATTCAACCTTTATTTAGTCAGGTTAATCCCATTGAGCCTCGAGGACTCATTTACAAGAGAGACCTGTCTACAAACTAAAGAATGATGACAACAGCAACAGTAGAGTTTCCTTGAACAATCAACAATAGACAAACATAAGAGATGAATACAGATTTTTTTTAACAAGTTTAAAACAAAGATATCAAAGTAGCAAAACAGACAGATTATAAGGCAGATGTAGAAAATCAAAAACAGCATGTTTTTAATTTTCTACATCTGCCTTATAATCTGTCTGTTTTGCTACTTTGATATATTTAAAGTGTCATGTAATATTTTGTAATTATGAGACAGTAGGTCACAATTCTCAAATGGTATTTCCAAATGATGACTTAATATCTCATAAAGACTTTTAGACTTTTTACATTAAAGGTTCAGTATGTAATTTCTGGAACACGCTGGAACTTAGGAAAATTTTGAACAGAGACACGTTTCTGGTCCCTCCCCCTCAGAGCCATATATGGCTCTGTTACCCTTGCTCTGCTGAAATTCAAATTCAAGCTCTGTTTTTATTGGCTGATTCAAATTCAAGCTCTGTTTTTATTGGCTGGTTACAAACTCTGTTTTTATTGGCTGGTTAACGGCGGGTCACTGTGGCTTTTTAGAAATGCTTTTAGAGAAGCAAGGGGACAATAGTTTTTTTCAGAGATTACTTGTCTAAAATCAGTATGTCAGGAGGTAGTGACAGAGTGAAGAAATATGTTAAAAATATATTGTTAGAAAAGTTACATGAAATGAACAAATACATTAGAACATGACAACATACGAAGACTCAGAACCTAAAATATATAATGTTGAAAATGTGATTGATGCAATTTTTTTTCCTGTAATAAAAGATAGCGAATATTATAATGAAGAGCAGTTTAATGACATCAATATATCAAATGGAGTTCTCTCTATTATTCACTTTAATAGCAGAAGTATAAATGCAAACATATCCAAAATAACAGATTACTTAAAACAGTTAAATAGAACTTTTACGATAATAGCGCTGTCAGAGACATGGCTCAATGATGATAACACAAGTAATATTCACATCGAGGGGTATGAATTATATCATATGAACAGAAATAATAAAAGAGGTGGTGGAGTCGCTCTATTTGTCAATAATGAAATAAAATGTAAATTAAATAGTGAAATGTCAATAATAGTTGATAATATTATGGAAATGATAACAATAGAAATAATAAACAAAAACGATAAAAACATAATAATAAGTTGTGTATATAGATCACCAGGAGCAAATATAGAAATATTCACGGATAAAATCTTGGAGCTAATGGAGAAGAGTTTTAATAAAAATGTTTTTTTGTGTGGAGACTTTAACATTGATATGGGAAATAAAACAGATTCAAATAACATAAGCACATTTATAAACTCAATGTACAGTTTAAATATGTATCCATTGATATCAAAGCCAACAAGAATTACAACTCATAGTGCCACAATAATTGATAATATTTTCACAAATATAACAAATGGGGACGTGATAGGTGGTATCTTAACGACCGACTTAAGTGATCATTTACCAGTTTTCACAATCTATAAAAATGATCAAAACATCACAAAAGCAGTTACAACGAAGAAAAAGATCATAAACACGTCAAAAAGAGTTTTGGAAAAATTGAAAGAGGATCTGGATAAACAAGACTGGAGTGATGTGTATGTTGATGATGCGAACAGAGCATATGATGAGTTTATGAATATCTTGGAGGCTCTGTATGAAAAGAATTGTGTGCAAACAAATTACACAAAGAGAAATACGATTGATCAACCATGGATGACAAAAGGGTTGAGAAATGCTTGTAAAAAAAAGAATTATTTGTATTCATGTTTCTTGAAATTGCGAAGTCAGAGCGCTGAAGAAAAATATAAAAAGTATAAAAATAAATTAGTAGGGATTATAAGGAAACATAAGAAAGAATATTATAGTAAATTATTAGATAAAAGTAATGGTGATATGAAAGCAACATGGCGAGTAATGAATAGTGTCCTGAAGAATCATAAAACAAAAACTGGTATTTCAAAATATTTTGTAAAAGACAACGATGAAATTCATGATGAAAATGAAATTGTAAATGGATTTAATCAATATTTTGTGAATGTTGGATCAAGCCTTGCAGCTGTAGTGGGCATGACCTTGTCCACTTTTAAGACACCTGTGTACTTTTGAACTGTTCCAGAGATGACCTTTACTGACCTCTCAGTAAAGCAAGACATTTACTACAAAATCATTCATTTAGCTATAATCTGATAACATAGTCACCAAAAAGAGACTATTTCTATCTTTGATTTTAGGCTGATGTGATCAAAAGAATAACTTTTGTCATTTTCATGATGTGTGCTTTTAAGCTGTGTTATTCTGTAAGAGTTAAACGGTGTTCACTGCTGTGTTAAAGGTGAAATCTCGGGTCACAGAGACCCGACTGTTTTGTTTAGAAATAAGAAGACAGTTTAATCCGTTGTTTCTCCTGAAAAGGGCTCCAGCTGCTCTGTCTTTTCCTAAACAATTTCCCTCTGCTCGGGCTGTAACCTTGGGTCGTGATAACGGCAAGTGAATTGCTCAACTGGTCCGTGGACCAATGAAAAAGAGACAAGCCTCACTCCTCTCTTTGATCCTTCTTTAAGTTCTAAGCTGTTGCTGGAACTACAGAGTCGGCAAGAGTCCGAGAGAGTTTCTGGGAGCTTCGAAAGATGATGTGAACCTTCCAAAGAGCTGAATGACCACAAGTCACGCGCTAAGGACTCGTCATCCAGCTGGGACTGATAACATGTTGTTATGGGTCCACTTCGAACAAGCGTAAGCTCAAGAACTTTGTTTATTCCTTCCTGGAATAAGTTTATCTTGAAGTCAGAGGCCTGAAGCTGACATATTCTCTGATGACCAAGCGAAAACCAGGAGACGTTGGAAAACGTAAACCAGAACCCTGCTTGAAGGTATTGTACTGGTTCCCACAAGGACCCGTGCATCTGAAAAGCTACAAGGTCTTCCCTCTTACCGGGCCGTCGTCAAAAGGTAAAGAGCTGTTTACAAAACGTACCTGGATTTTAGCAGAAGTCGGAGGAGAAGTGTCACTCTGGTATCATGCTCACGATAATTTCTTCTTAAATCTTTCCTCCTACTCTTTCCCCTCTCTATCTAAGCTGGAAACTATAATTAAGCTGAAGAGCCCACAGACTAAATATGTTAACATCCAATATTGAAGTCTGTTGTGTTAAATTTAAGTGTGCTGACGTATTAAATTGAAAGAAAGTGAAATCATGTCAATCAAGTGTAATGGTGTTAATTTAGTTGATTCATTTTAAATAAATGATAGTGTCTCTTTGACATATCAAACTAAGTCAATGTCCATTGTCACTTAATGGCTCTGTTTATTTATCCATCATAAAGATCACAGAAATATTGGGTAAACTGAAAAAGAACAGAATCCGTGAATTTACTATTCAATCTGAATAAGTAAATTAATTAAGGTAAAGAGGTCAGTATTAATATTGACCTCCTCATAACCCCTTACACAGCTAAAATACCAAAAGCAGATAATAATGTGATCCATTCAATTAAAGGTTGTGCAAATAGTATTTTTCTAAATGGAACTAACAAAGAGGAAATAATGAATGTAGTAAAAAATCTTACAGACAAGAGATCAAGGGACTGGGTGGACATGGATATGATGTTTGTAAAGGACATAATGAGCCATGTTATTGAGCCGTTTACATACATATGTAATTTATCATTTTCAACAGGAATATTTCCAGATAATATGAAAGTAGCTATTCCTCTTTTTAAAAATGGTGATAAATGTGTGTTCAACAATTATAGACCTATATCCTTGTTACCACAGTTTTCAAAAATTCTTGAAAAACTATTTGTGAACAGACTAGATCAATTTATAGATAAACAAAATATTCTAAGCAACAGTCAGTATGGGTTTAGAGCAAAAAACTCTACATCAATGGCTCTCATGGAATTAATGGAACAAATAACTACTGCTGTCGATCAAAAACAATATTGTGTCAGTATTTTTGTTGATTTAAAAAAAGCATTTGATACTATTGATCACACCATTCTCCTTGAAAAACTGAACAAATATGGTATTAGAGGACCAGCATTACAGTGGGTATCTAGCTACTTGAAAGATAGGAAACAATTTGTACAAATAAATGATGTAAGATCTGACCTCTGTAATATCACATGTGGAGTTCCCCAAGGCTCTGTACTTGGACCAAAGCTATTTATTTTATATGTGAATGACTTGGTAAATGTGTCAGGACTCCTTAAATGTGTACTTTTTGCTGATGATACCACATTTTTCTGTTCAGGCGAAGATATAGAACAAATGTTGGAATTGATAAAGACAGAATTTGTCAAGATACAAACTTGGTTTAAAATAAATAAATTATCATTAAATCTAGAAAAAACTAATTACATGATATTCAGTAATAAAAAGAAAACTGTTGATGTTCCACTCAAAATTGAGGGTGTTGAGATTTGTAGAGTGAGTGAGGTGAAGTTTTTGGGTGTTATCATTGATGACAAACTGACATGGAAACAACACATAAATTCTGTAAGAATAAAAATAGCTAAATCGATTGCAGTACTGTACAAAGTCAGAGACCTATTGAATGATAAAGCTCTGTATTTGTTGTATAACACAATCATTGTTCCACACTTAATCTATTGTATTGATGTTTGGGGGAATGCGTGTAAAACAATCACAAAGCCTATTTTTGTATTACAGAAAAGAGCTGTAAGAATTATCACTAGAAAACATTACTGTCATCCATCAAGTACATTATTTTATCAACTGAAGTTATTGAAGTTCCATGATTTGGTAGACTATAATATTTTATCAGTTATGTATAGGGCTCAAAATAATGCATTACCTTTAAATATCCAAATGCATTTTGTTAAAAGACAAAGTTGTTATAATCTTAAAGCTTCAGTATGTAGCTTTTTTTATGAACATATTTCTTCACTCTGTCACTACCTCCTGACAGACTGATGTTAGCCAGGTAATCTCTGAAAAAAAATTAAAAAAAATATTGTCCCCTTGCTTCTCCAGGTGGTAAATAAGCATTTCTAAAAAGAAAAGGTGACCCGCCATTTTCCAGCCAATAAAAACAGAGTTTGTAACCAGCCAATAAAAACAGAGCTTGAATTTGAATCAGCCAATAAAAACAGAGCTTGAATTTGAAATTCAACAGACCACAAGGGGGCAGAGCCATATATGGCTCTGAGGGGGAGGGATCAGAATGCTTTGCCTGTTGAAAATATTTCTAAGTGCTGCAGTTCTACAGAAACTGCATACTGAACCTTTAAGGGGACAGAGATGTTTGTAAAACCACAATTCAGAACTAGTTTGAAGGGACGTTCTACCTCAATCCAGGGAATTAGATTATGGAATGGCTTGGAGAATGTAGTTAAAAATGCCAAGTCAATGTTTACATTTAAGAAAATGATCAAAACGAATGTGTTAAAAAATATATATGAAATAGCGTAATGTGTATTGTATTAGTTAGAAAATTAGAAAGAGTTAGTCATTTTGTACTGTTGGTTGAAGATTATTATTGTTTAATCTGATTGTTGGAAAAAGGGGCAGATATAATAAGATTTATTCTTCTTTCTGCTACCTTTCATTTTTTTTATATTTTGTACATTATCATTTATGGGATTGTCTTGTATTGTTTCTTTTGTAAAAAAAAAAAATGAACAAATTTAATAAACATAAACTATAAACATACAGCTCCTTTAAAGTGGCCTGAATGGGCATCCACATGTTAGACATTTCTCTCCATTAGAGGGAGCCACATCACAATGAAAGGGTCCGTGATGAGCTCACTTTAAAGCTTTATACATTTTAAGATAAAAATGAATTAAAACCACAAGACACGTGAGTGCAACTACATACAGCTAGTTCTAGCTTGTTACATGCTTCTTTCACACTTTAATGCCAGGAAGCTACACCACCATTATGTATATTTACATGCTTTCATTTTGCTTTACTTGCTAAAAAGTAAAAAGTTAGACATCTTTAGTATATGGCATCTTTTTTCTACCCCTTGAAAAATCTTGTTTAACAGATTATTTGCATTTGAGAAGCTTCAAAGTTGAAGACAAAGGAGTGCGCATGGGTTTGTGGTGAGGCAGTAAACGCAGATTATAAATGGTGACGGCAGACCTTTGCCCCCCTCTCTCCCTCCCTCCCTCTCTCCCTCCCTCACCTGGGAACTCGGTGGAGGGAGAACAAGCCGAAGCTGTTCGTCCCTCATTCCTGGACAGAGCCCCCGCGCGTAAAGCCCTGACCGGCAGCTCCATTAGGTTTTGCGCGTTTTCATGGACACCTGCAGATGACCAGAGGAGCGGGCTGCTCCCAGCATCTACTGGGATCTCTGATGGGATCTCTGATGGGAAACATGGCGAGGAGGGTGACGGGACTTCATCTCCTCGCTGTATTCCTCACCTCTGGAGTGACGCTTTTCAGGGACGCGGAGGGACAGGAGACTTTCAACGACCCGACGGGCTTCAACTTGAACCCTCCATACTTCAACCTGGCAGAGGGCTCCAGGATCTCAGCCACTGCGACCTGTGGACACGATGAGACTGCAGGCACGCCGAGACATGATTTATACTGTAAGCTTGTTGGAGGACCCACTGTTGGACTCACTACTCAAAATATTCAGGTAAACTCAATCTGTGCGTAAAGAGAAGAGCTGAGATTCCCACGTTGGGACCTGGTTGGACCTCATATACTGTAGTTAGTTTAGTTTATTTATTCATTCATTTTATAATAAAATACAAAACAATTAACATACAATAAGAAGAAAAACAAAAAATGGTTATTTTATTTATTCATTCATTTTATAATAAAATACAAAACAATTAACATATAGGCTATACAATAAGAACAAAAACAAAAAATGAAATATAAAATGAAAGGCAGCAGATGAAGAAAAAATCATATTTTATCTGCCCCTTATTCTCTAATAAACAATTGATACAACCAATTTCTTTAAAGACCAAAACAAAATGAACAACTCATTTACATCCTTTATCTCATACAATTTCTGAATTTAAACTCCATTTAGATATATGTTTTTTACAATTTAACCTTAATCATTCTTTTAAATACAACCATTGATTTAGCTTCTTTAACATCTGGCACCAAGTCATTCCATTATCCCAACTCATTATGGTCCCCAAACTACGGCCCGCGGGCCGAAACCGGCCCGCCTCCACATTTAGTCCAGCCCCCAGAACAATACCAGAGAGCATTTAGATTTTTTTTTTCATATGTGTATTTGTATTTGACAGTGCTGGGCAGCGCTAATCCAAAAATTTGTTCAACTATTTCTAAAGCACTTATTAATTTATTTAGGTCCGCAATTTCAAAAGCGCTTATGTATTAGCAATGCTAGCAGAAGCTAAATGCTAACACGCTAACGTGCAAATGGCGAACTACTTTTTTTAATCCAGCAGATTTGACCATTTCGTGAAACGGTTAAGCTCAGAAAAACCTTGTGCTATAAAGTCAGCTAAGAAATATATTTTTTCTCAGCAAAGAAATAATTGTTTTTTACCGTGTTTTGTTGTAAAGTCCTACGCTTCTGTGGCCGTCGCGGCCGCCATTTTGAACAGGGCAAATGGCGAACTACTTTTTTAAATCCAGCAGATTTGACCATTTCGTGAACCGGTTAAGCTCAGAAAAACCTTGTGCTATAAAGTCAGCTAAGAAATATATTTTTTCTCAGCAAAGAAATAATTGTTTTTACCGTGTTTTGTTGTAAAGTCCTTTGCTTCTGTGGCCGTCGCCATTTTGAAGAGGGCAAATGAGGCGCTGACGCGTCGCGTAGGCCGCTGAGAAACATCCATAAGTTCACCCTCCATGTTAAAAACTCTTCGTCTGACTCTTCGAAAACAAGCAATAAGGCTGCAGAGTAACACACTGGCTGCTAACTGCTATAGAGAGAGCGCTCTCTCTAGCCAAGAGACTGAGGGGGACGCTTTTTTGTCACGGACCACATCCGGCGCTGACAGGATATGGTCTGTTAGCAGTCGTCCGGTTGATTTAAGAGCTCGTAAATAAGTTTTTTCGTTTTTACTGATAGATAATTAGTTATTAGCGGTACTGCATTTTAAATAAAAATAGCGCAAATCCGCTTATGAATTATAAAAGTTAGTCAATCCGCTATAGCGCTAACAAATTGTTTAGGTCCGCTATAAGCGGATTAGCGCTCCCTAGCGGTCTGGCGCCCAAGCGGATTAATAATAATAATAATAATAATGAATTCAATTTATAACGCACTTTTCATTAGTGAAAATCTCAAAGTGCTACACACATTCATAGCGCTCCCTAGCGGTCTGGCGCCCACCTTTGGTATTTGATAATAAAGTTGGACTTTTGCAATAAAATATTCCTTAGTTATGAACTATTTTGAACTATTGTTCCACATTTACGGTAATTTATTTTGTCAGCGTTTGGGGAAAAACGCTGACACATCCAAAACGTGACATTCTGTTCCACCCTTCTGCGGTCTGTGCCCCTATCTGGCAACCCCCAGAAAAAAATCCTAAACCCGCCCCTCTCAAAGACAGAACGGAATAATGGCAAAAAGATTAGGAAAGAGAAGAATTGATTCAGAATGCAGGGCATTTAAGCTGCAGTGGACAAACAATTATATATTTTTTCAATGCAAAGAAAAGGCCGTCTGTCTCATCTGTAAAGAGGCGGTGGCGGTATTCAAAGAATACAATCTGCGGCGACACTATGAATCCCGTCACAAAGACAATGTTTATTTCCTGGATTTTTTTCTGTGAAGAACCCAGAGAGGGTTATTTGGTTATTATTTATTTTATTAATAGTGTTATTATTTATTTTATTAATAGTGTTATTATTTGTTTTATTAATAGTGTTATTATTTATCTCCTGACTTTTGTGCTGTGAAGAACCCAGAGAGGGTTATTTGATTGTGCTTTCTGGAAAACAATAAATTTTTACATTTAGGCACTCCTGCAATCGTCACACTTTTTCCTGTTACAAACTGACTCCGGCCCCCCATCAGAGAAGGGAAAAGTTATGTGGCCCTCACAGGGAAAAGTTTGGGGACCCCGCAGATTCTTACTGTTAACAGACAATGGTATTGCTTTTATTAATAAGCCATCTTATTTTATTCAGTAAATGATAAGGCCCCCCATGGT